>WMED01017782.1:0-12898 GCA_019650415.1 Pipa parva | reverse complement strand
CTTCACTTATGCATGATCATGGATTAAGGTTTTAAAATGAAGATCATCTGCAAAACTGGTTTCTGTGCTTGGCGATCATTTGAAGATGAAACACGATAAAATGTGCTTTTTTCATCATAAACACAAAATTAGCCTTACAATATTTAGCAGGAAATATAGGGGGTTGTTCCAAATGTTCCATATAGCTCAAGTAAATGAATTGAAGGACATGATTAGAATAATGAATAAATATCACTCTTTGGGGAATATTTAAGTTGAAGATGTTTTTTTTCACCATTTAACCCTGGTGAAAAGTGTATTTTTTTTTTTACTATGCTGGTATCACCTATTTAAAAATAGCTTTTATCTCCATGTCACAAATTACATTTTCATGCATTTTATTTTTTTACATTGAAAAGTTGTGTTTGATTCTACAAAAATCAATGGAAAGCTTGATGTATATCTCCATGTGTCAGGCAGTGATTGAAACAAATGGATGAAAGTCCCAGCTCCATAGAGCTTACAGTTAAAGGCTAAAATAGTTGATAGTTAGCCACAAAAGGATACAATATAAGGATGACCTGCACAGCAGCTCCAAATGAACCAAACACAGAGAAAGAAACTTTCCCAAGTCGAGAATCCTGCCAAGGGAATAGAGAAGAGAGTAAATAAAGTTTTTGTCGAGCATAGTGACAACATAGAGACAGGTGCTTATGCAACAGAGGCCACAAAGGCTAGGTTTGGTGTACAATATGACAGAAAATACAAACTGCTCAAATAAGAAATACATTCTAAAATGGAGATAAGTTGCATATTAATATAGAAAACTATGTCCCTGGTTATGGATATTAAAGCATTGAGCAACAAGTATTCTGTATGGATTGAGATATACCCATCCGTATGTGGTGTAGTGGTTATAGTGGTGTGCTGTATGAGGGAAGGTATGTTTCCCCCCACTATTTGGTCTTATGGCTGGAGGACAGCCCAGTTCTTGAGATTAGTTCCAGCTGCAAATTAAACCTGCTTTTAAACGGCAGGTGGGAAAAACCTTTGGGTGGGGGGTTGGTGTTGCTAAATGAGGAATCTCTGTTCTGTGGATGGGGCTCTAATAGAAACAGAGACCTGTGGATAAAGACCCTGTTATAGGATTGTGGCTGGACTGCACTTTGAGACCCTAAGGAAAGATTTATAAATGTTTTATAAATCTGAACTGTATGAGTTGCCATTTCCCACTGTATTTCTGAGAAACTACTATTCACGGTGGAACATTGGTTTTCAATTGGGATTTTTTTTGTTTTGCCAAGAAAGGCTGTGTTTAAGTTCATTTTGTGGAAATAAAAGCCGAATACTTCAGAAAGTCACTGTTTGCGGTATGTTAATCCCAAAAGACTGCTAAAGCATTTGCGTTATTCCCCACAATGGGTACGTGTGTAAGTATATGTGCACACACACACACAAATATAGGCTTTAGTTCCTTTTCAAAGTCTGTCAGAATGTGACTGAAAGCCCATCTATAACTAACTGGTGTCCACAGACTGGTTTACCATTAGATGGGTAACTAACAGACAAACAGCATTACATACAACAAGCCCAATCTATACCTGCGAATGATGAACACACATTTATATACATTAACCGTTTTACACTTAAAGGGACATAAAAGGGGCCACAACACTTCTTTATAAAAGTTTTAGCCAAGTTTGACTCTGAATAGTTCCTTCACCAAGTTACCGAGCAGGATTAGGTGCTGAGGCAGATGGGAGCCTACGTCAGAATAAATACCTGCATTCCCTTTGGCATGGCAGCTTCATCAATGAGAAGCTCTAAAACATTGAAGCACACAATCAGTACAGAGATTCCCTGCAAAACACAGAAACAAAGGATCAAACTCTGACTGAAAAAGCAAAATATAAAACAAGACTGACAAATATACCCTGTCCAGAAATGGGCATAACCAATACTGCTTCAGGAACACTTACTGTGAGAGCCAGGAGCAGCAGCATTGCCAGGGGATATACCAGGTTTCGTTGCCATGGAGATGCTCTCCTTCTCATTTCTGTTACAACACAAAAAAAAACATAAAAACAGGTTTAAGCCAAGGATGTGCAGCCTTTTAAAACAACAGATTCCAATATCAAGGCAGTTAACACAAAAGTTCCTTTGATCCCATCAAACTTCCATGTGTGCCATTCTTACCTAGAGTTATTCTGTGGCTTTGGATTGCCAGCAGTCTTTTTTGCAGGGCTTCCATGTTAAGATTTAGCCAACAGGATGCCTTGGCTGAAAAAGAGAATCCAATAGTTGGTCAAGGCAATAGAAGGTGCACACAACAGGACTGTGCATGTCAGGACTGATTTACTTACTGGATATCTTGCGGGAAATGGCAGCTTCCTCAAATGCGGTGCAGCTCAAATGCTCATCCAGGTTCTCCAGCAACTGCAGAAAGTAAAAGGTCACTGAGACATTGCTTCCTGTGTATAAAAGACTGTATACTTCTAATGATTCAAGAACCTGCTTTCTCCTAGGTTTTATTACACATGGCAGAAAAATGCAACAAGGGAACAAAATTAAATCACATTGTTGCATGTTTTAGCTTCATAAAACCAATCAAATTTATGATGTACAGATTTTTTGAGGAGATGCCAGCTACAGAAAGATTTAAGGTACATAAACAAATTATATTTAAATTGAATTTTTGTGTCATACAAGAAAAGCGATCTGTACTATTACATAAATCTTTCACTTTGCTTAAAAAAACCTTTAATACAAAGAGTGTTTCATTTGATTAATCAGACTATTACATCTCTTAGCTAGGTACCAAAAATACCCAAACATCCCACATCTTAACCACCTATGAGCAATTCAAATCCAAAAATGGAAATCACAGGAAATAACCTGGCTTTGTGTAATAGCATCTAAAGTCTTTCCAGGTATTCCAGAATTCTTGTATTTAATTTTGCTCTTTAATTACTAGTTATTATACCCCTTGATACCATTACAAACAAAGACAGATTTACACATCAGGGAGTGGAACACCTACTAAACCACATCCAGTTTCAAACAAAGTCTTCCCCAATCAAACTTTTTTTGGTACAATAATGCCATAGTTAGTTGGGATCTAAAACGTACCCTTCCAACAAAAAAAAACAAAAAACCCTATAAACCCTTTCATGCCACAAAATGGAAATCCAGTCTGAACAGTTCTTCATAGCAAAAATGACAAAAGCACTAATGTGGAAAACATTCTGAACAACCAGCTTGGAGATAGTGTGGCTAACATCATAGACTTTTGATATCACTGGTAATCTTTTCCATTCAAGTTGAGCTAAGTACACTAAAGCTTTAATAACTCCTTTTCAAAGCAGCCAGCTTTGTACATAGCACATGCCTAGCACAATCCATGCCCTGTCTGTCTATTGCTTCCATAAGTGACCAATACAAATGAAAACAAAAACTGGAGTGTGATGAGAAATATACACACACATACTCTTGTGTACTTGTATGTAGAATTTTAAAACACAAACAGCATGTAGGACACCTATAGCTTTTCTATAACAAAAACAAACATTTACAGAAGGAGAAAAGATCCATGCAATGCATTTCATACCAGAGGTTTGACCAGCAGCTTTCCTGTTACCGAGAACATCCGAGACAGGCCAAATGGTGTACACACTGCACAAAATGAAAATCCAGTTAATTTAATTGCTAATTGAAAGCAACGGTAGCATTACATCTCACTGCTTGTTACATTAGGATTGTATCATCAGTCAAATGCACATTCACATTTCCTCTTGATGTTCTTTTATATTTGCTTCTGTAGTGACACTGCCCTCATGTGGAAGATTCAAAAACAAAGCCACAACAAACCAAAACTTACACAAAAGTAGCAGAACTCCAAAGAGGGATATGCCAGAGTAGAGGTATGGTAAATAGTATTCCCACAGGTCTGCAAACAAAAGAAAAAAAAAGCATAGCATAAATGACAGTTTGTAAGTAATCACCACACATGCAACACAATTAAATAATATCTCTGTGAAAGGCACATTCTGCTGGCCAGTTGGGGATCTGGAAACTATTAAAAATGATGGAGTTTTGTGAATAGTTGAGGACACTGTTCACCTGAGCTATAGCGGGTATCCTTGAATTTCCTGTAAAGACAGCATAGGCAGCTCTCACAAATACACATGTGAAATATCACGTCCGTGTATTACCAAGAGAAAAATTAATATAAAGCTAACATCGTTTTCACTATTAGAATTAGCTAAGAATTCTAAACAATGAGGTCTTTGTGGGCGAGACAAAATGGTACAGAAAAAGCTATTTAGCGACGAAGAACAAGATTTACAGAAATGCGATGCTTTATTGTCGAGTGCCATTTTTGATAAAACAGCTGCAGCAGAAAGGCTCCACTAGAAAGATTTCATACCGTATAGAGATTCGCGGCTGCCAGCGTCATCATCGAGAATCGCGGATGCAAGCCAAACTATTCCAAATACTAAGAGTGTAAGAAGTAGGAGAACCACAGAGGTCTCATAGACACGAGACATGACTCCCTGCAAAGCAAAAAGAAAAGAAAACTGGTGAAATTTACTAAGAGCCCTACTAAATTAATAAACGGGGCAACGTAAAAGAACTTTATACTCTCTAACAGGTTTGCTTTTTTGGGGGGTTTTCACAATTAGCTATGTACAAGCCCCCATAAGGACTGACCAAGGACTGCAGAGGGTTGGTGGTGGATCTAGCTAGCTGTACCTTTTTGGATCCAGCAAATCCTTCAGCTTCAGTGAAGAAATAGGCAAATGGCATCAGAAATACAAGTGACAGATTGGAGAAAAGGAAGATCAAGTTCCACAATCCTGAAGGAAATCAAGATATTAAAAGAAATTAATGCTTTGTATTTTATAGTGTTGGTACAACTAATAGACATGGACTTTGATGGAATATTAAATAACCAGAGGCTTTTGGTAGAAAAATGCTAAGAGCAAACAATAAGCAAGTCCTAAGTCCAGCTCAAGATGACCGAATGAATCAACTCAACCCACAGGTAAAGATGCCAGTACTTACAAGGGAACAAGTCACTGATAAAGAAGCAGAATGATCAAAAGGCTAAAGTGCCAGGTTTTGTGATATTAAACATGATGTCCAAAAAGCTGGATCAAAGGTCACAGCTCCTAAATTATTATGTTCATAGTAGAGAAAATTAATTAAACCCAAACACCCACCCACCCACACAAAATTAAACCAAGTTAAAGGAATGGCGAATAGTTTAATATATGGATTTGGACTGCAGACACACAAAACCCTAACTGAGATTTACAGCAGACATATAAACTATCCACATGATAAATAAGAGATTAAAACACATTTGTTTGCACAAGACTAAAAATAAGCCACCCCGCCCCAATTAGCTATTTTATATTACCGATTAACTAAAAACCATGTAATACATGTATTAAAAATTATAATTGTCAATTAAATACACAAAGCAAATTTCTAGAAAGCTCAGGTCAGATGCATAATAACTGTGTACATCAAGCTTAAATAGATGCTATAGGAGGACCCCTGCACAATACATACAACCATCATTCACACCATGGCTCGGCAACCTTTTGGGCTGAGAGAGCCATATACATGTGACTCTCTCAGCCCTTTGGAATCCGGAGCCGCTCATGTCACATAGGTGCTGAGAAAGCTTTCTCTCTACAGCAGACTGTAAGGAGCGGTGCTTGTTACAGTCAAAGAGCCATAGGTTGCCGACCCCTGATTTACACTTTAGAATGAAACAAAATCTTGCAGACACTGTTCTTGTTTGACCACTGGAGACTAGAGAGAAACCCTAACATAACAGGAGTGTAAATTACTGCATAGAAGGTAGGGGGTGGGAGTTGGGGGGGCAGAGCAGAAGAGGAGAGAATTTTTACATAAGATAGTCTGATGTATAGAATCACAGCACTGATGTTCACTTACCATGAATAAGGGAGCCATTGAGCCACTGGATATAATAGTTGTGTGGCAATGAGAGCAGCACTTCATTGCTAATGATTGAGAAGGGAAGCAGCAACACCGCGCCAATGGACACGGCCAGGGTGAAGGTGCACATCCAGAGCCTAGGCAAAATTAAAGCGAAAGTTTCAATCTCAATGGAACTATGACTACCAGCATATCCACATCAGCCTCCTTAGGGGATAGCAATATCTACAGACTTTATCAGATGCCTTACCTGGAAGATGTGAAAAAGCAAAATAAGAAGAGGAAATAAAAAGAGAACCCTACACCACCATGGAATGAAGCATAACATATTTTAGAGGAAAAAAAAAATCTGTAACGAAGCAAACATTTTACTTAGAAATATGTATAGAATGCATTCTGCTTCCAGCGTGAAATGAAATTCTTAGAGCGTGTGCACAAAAGTTATATCATGCACAGCTGATATGCCCTAAGATCACTGGAAGTGCTTAAAATTTGCAGTGAGTTTACATTAGATTACATTACTAACATTTACATGCGCTTGGAAATCTCTTAACAGCTATGCACACATAACCTTAGCATCACAACGGAGCTGCTGTCCCATATGGGCAATAACCATATAATGCAAGATTTCCTATTAGTGCATGTATTTTAATCCTGTGTAATCCAGGCCATTTCTCTCAAGCTAAGATGACTGCAGAACTTTTTCTTGGGAATATCCCTTTCTGTTAGCGCTTTTGCTTCCATTAGCATCCCCCCTTTAAAGCCTCAGCACTTGGCAAAAATGGTAATGTATGTCACTATACAGCAATGACCTTTCAGAAAATACCCTCCTTTTCAGTTATACAGCAAGTCTGTTCCCCCTTACGGCTATCAAACTAGCGCAAGAGTAATCGTAAGAGAAGAATTAATACTAAGAATGCTAGAATGGTCATTCAACATACAGAGAAGGGAAATAAGCCAGAGGTCACCGGGATGCAGAATTTGATTATTTTAAGACTAGTCTCCTTGTGAGTGTCAGGGGACTGCAGTCAGATGGTTCTTTCATAAGAGACTCCACTTTCACTCAATAAATAAAAGCAATAGGAATTTATTCTTACACAATTTAGTCCCTTTATAAAAGGGGTTACAGCTCTGCAAAAAGAACATCTGAATGTCCTCCAGAGTTGACAACACATGTAGCGCTACATCCTGGGTTACCAAACATACCTCAGAATGGGGTAAGCAACAGTGCAGTTCCCCTTTATACAGAGAAATGTACGAATAAAGTATTATTCTGTTCCTATAGAAATATAAACAAAAATCTCTGCTACTCGTTTAAATGAAACAACTGGGAGATAAAACAAACAGATATATAGCTTTAAACTCCCGTATAAAAATGCCAATGCATAGAAAGACATGTATTTATCAAAACCAATAAATCATTAAACTCTCAGTAATGGTAATGTTCCATATGTAGGCCACCAAGGTGGAGTGATAATTATAAAGAAACCTTAAACACATTATGAACTATTTAACATACAATTAAACCTTCATGGTGTTTGGAAACAATCCAAATTCCAGAGAGGAAACAGGAAATGGACTTGTCAGACTTGAAAGCGTGGTTTTATACACCAAGTGGGTGAAGAACTCCTATACTGGGCAGCCATGCCTGTAATAATGCCAGTTACCTAGAAGTCACTACTCCACATGTGAGACACCTCTTCCTACAAATGTGAGCTCCAGATTAACAGGAAGGCCCATGAAAGGGTGTCCCCTCCTCTCTTTAACCCAGAGGTTTATAGGGATAGTCATCACATAATTACCCAATTATTCTATAATCACATGTAATTGCTTGCACAAGCTAACTTATGCGGTGCTATTTTTAAATCACAATATTCATACTGTGTCACAGCTTTAAAAACTCCAGTGGTTTTATTTGACCTGTTTAGACATCAGATATCTCCTTTTGTCCTGCTGAAATCTGTAGTGAGTGGGACCATGATGGCACAGGGACCCAGAGGCATTTAGTTATGTCACTAACAGCAGTGCTGTGAATAAAATAAATACAAGGATTTTTATATTCCAGTCTTGCCTGTTACTTGTGCATCTGTTGTTCTGTATATGAAACAAAATAGAATTTCATCCGTAAAACGAGTCAAGTAGCGAATCTCACATGCACCAGGAAACAGACTCCTCAACAAAAACACATTATGACATATAAACATTACACATTCATTTTTGGCATAAACCAAACATTCTATCAATAACGTCACTAACAATTTCATTGCTTGCGTTAACATAATTTCTGTTACATATGTATGTATGCATAATTTTATTTATAAAGCGCCACAAATTTACACACTGCTGTACAATTCAGCAATACAAATATAATACAGACATGGGAAAAGTGCATTGTTCAATACAAGTATAACATCACAAGGATACTTCACTTTAAGCGCATGGTTGTGGTTGGAGGTCCCTGCCCTGTAAAGCTTACCGTCTAAATGGGTGTAAGACTTGTAAACACAGATAGAAGGGTAATAAGAGCTGTAACAATGTGCTGAAGCACTGGTCAATAAAAACAAATACTAAGAATAAATAACTAAGAAAGAATAAAATAAAATATATACATAAAAATCAGTACTATTGCTCCAAAAGGGAGGTGTTCAGTTTGGTTTTAAAAGTGCAAAGGAATGTTCCCTGTGAAGATAAAGAAGTATAGAATTCCAGATGTGGGGGGCAGAAAGAGAAAAGGGTTTAAGATGAGAAAGGGCAGTATTGGTGTGTGGCTGTAAGGAATAGTCAGTAAGTAGGAGACCTGCAGTACGGTTTCACAGTGGTCTTGGCGTTAGCTATTCTCAGGGTGCGGAATCTAAGAAGCCCCCTGGTCTTCACCTTTGACCCCCGCAAGGAGATATGGACTTTGCAGATCACTGTCCCTGAGAATAGTTGAATACTAGTAGAGAGATCAGGCAAAACATAGACCAAGTACAGGTTAGAGGAATAAGGGCTGACAGCATCTAGTGTAAAATAAGTAAGGGGCAGAGGACTTGAGCAGGCAAAGACACAGGGAAAACAGGTAACAGGCAGAATCTATTATACTAACAAACACACCCTAGAACTACAAACAGAGTCCTATAATCGGGTGCAAACACTTCTGAAAGGCTTTTTGCTATAGTAATGGAGCTAGACACAAGACCGCGCTGAACCGCATCAAAAGCGCATGACCACAACACGCCCGTGATGTCAGCGTGCACCCACAACACAAGCACAGAGGAGAAAAGGCAGCATTCCCAGTGCTGCGAAGAGACTGGCACTGGAGAGAAGGGCGCAGGTAAGTAACGCTCCTGACAGTGGCATAAAAAGCTGGTTGCTTTGGGAGGAGCACAGTTGACAATGAGGAATGTACGGGCATACAAGAGAGGAAATGTAGGGAGGGGAAACAGAGTGAAGTGCCTTAGATCTCAAAAGGAAAACACTGTAAATGATTCATTTGCTTACAGGGAGTCAAGGAGCAGAGAGAGAGATTGGGAGAAAGGCTGTCCCCTTTGGCGAGAGAGGGAGAGAATTCTGGCAGCAGAATTTAGAATAGACTAGAGTGGTGAGAAGTGGGAAGCTGGAAGGCCAGATAAAAGAACATTACAGTAGTCCAAGCGGGATAGGATGAGAGCATGCACAAGGGTGCTTGCAGTGGAGTGACAGAGAAAGGGGTGGATCTTGGCAATGTTGCAAAGGAAAAATCAACAGGTTTTGGCAGTGGTAGATATTTGTTTAGAGAAGGAAAGAGCAGAGTCAAAAGTCAACCCTGGGACAACGTACAGAGGTTACAGGGTTGATGGTCGCACCATCCACTAAAATGGAAAAGGTAGGAGTGGGTACAGGTTTAATTGGAAAGGTAATCAATTCTGTTTTAGCGAGATTTAATTTGAGTTGGCAATTGGCCATCCACAAGAAGATTACCAGGAGACAGCTGGAAATTTTAATCTGTGTTTCAAGTATTGGCACAGGAGTGGATAAGTAAATTTGGGTATCATCTGCCTACAAGAGATAGTGAAGATCAAATGAATTGATGATATCACCCAGGGACAGAATGTACATGGAGAAAGGAGGGGGCCAATGAGAGAGCCCTGGGGTACCCCCACCCTAAGTGGGACAGAAGTGTCATTAGCAAGGGAGACAAAAAGTAATATTCAGAAAGATAGGAATCCAGCTTGATTACGGACCCCAAGCATATGGAGAATTTGAATAAGAAGGGAGTGATTGACAGTGTTAAATGCAGAGAGTAGGTCTAGGAGGATTAAAACAGAAATTTGACCCTTGGCTTTGGCAACCTGGACTGCAGTGGGTCCAGAAGATGGTGCAAATACAGATAGATAGTAAGGCGTGTGCAGACAAGAAGTTCTAGAAGTTTAGAAGCCAGAATTAAGAGAGAGACAGGACGGTAGTTAGTGAGGCATGCAGGGTCCAGTGTAGCTTTTTTAAGAATGGGTTTAATACAGGCCTGTTTAAATGAAGAAGGAAAAGTTCCACAGGACAGGGAAGAGTTGAACAGGTGCATTAGGGCTGGTACAAGGACAGAATCACAGCACTTAATTAAGAAGGCGGCATGGGGTCATTTATATTCATACAAAGTACACACACACCCTTCCATCCAGTGCCAACTTTACATTTCCTTCCATGCCTGTACTGTACAAATGACGTGCAAACATTCCCAGAATGGCTGTTTCAGTTTAGGTCATTACAATGACAGGCGTTTACGCAAAGATCCAACGTAACAGAGGCTCTTTTCTTTAAATCACACGTGTGCTAGTTTAAAAGGATTATATATACAAAGAAAGCCTACTCACCACAATGCAAAGAACTCGCATTGCAGATCTAATGTTTAAGAGTAGATGGCTGACATTCTAGTCTGACTGCTGACAAATGTACTTGAAGTAGATATTTTCACACATTTTCCATCAAGCTCAGGTGTGCGGCAGATAAACATTAACTCATTTAAATAGTCTAAATACAAAGCGTTCCTACAGCAGGGTTTGGCCATTCCTTGCACTGACTGACTGACAACAGGCTGCTGTTAGGTATTTAATAAAGACTGTCTTCTATTAAATTATCCTCATTAGCAATTATCCAACGCATGTGAAATAAATATGGTGCAAAATCAAGTAAAGCAATTAATATATGTGCAGACTGGTTCCTTTATAATTAAAAGTGTATTTATTGGGAATAGGGGCCACCAAAGGAAGAAAGGAAAATAATAGTGCTACCGGTAATGGTAAATATATATTCAAAGGATAATCCGCTTGATCAGGTTTTTTTTTTACCCTAAATATCCCACAAAACACTGCACTGGAGAGAAGAAGAATTAATGATACCCAGCTATGTGTGTGCGTCCTTATCCATATGATAATTATACTCGCAGTAATACAGCAAAAACATAACAAAAGGCAAAGCCTTGGGGTCAGCTGATAGACTGATAAGATGAACAGAATTAAAAATCAACATTACTCTGCAAGTGCACTAATAGAATGGACAGTTTACAGCTGAACAAGATTAAAGGGCCTGGAAAAAGTTGAATGTTTAAAGTCTAAATAAATAGAACTCTGCACTGCCACGCAGTCTTAAAAGAAAACTGGAGCAAAGGTCACTGATGGAAAACTGCCTCAGTACAGGAATTAAAGGGGCAAAGGAGGTCAAACAGAAAATACCCATAACTACTAAACAAAATAAAACGTAAAGCCTGAAATGTTCATGAACACAGGAAACGCAAGCCTTCTTAACATGTTACTTGCTATGTGGATAGCATATGCACCTCAAACTAACTAAAAGAGAATTAACCATAGCTCACTGTTAATGTGGGTGGAGACATGCAAATCACTCCAAAGCAGCCAAAAGATGGGCTAAAAGGAACCATAAATTACTCCACTGAAAAGGAGATATAGTGCTGTCCTTCTTAGAACAGAAAATAAAGCACATTTAATGGGAAATGTGGGTGGAAAGAAGCCCATTAAAGGAAAAAAAAAAAAAAAAAGCCTAGATGAGATATCACCTAAACAATTCCAGAAGCTATTTAAACTATATAAAATGGTAAAACATTTTTCCCTAGGTCCTCAGTCTCTATCAAGACTTACATCCCACATAAACAACATTACAAGGGAATCGGAAATAACTAAGCCTACAATATAAAACCACCCCCAACTGATGAAGACAGAAATCATATTTGGATGATTGGCACACTCTGTAAAGTAATGTCCTTCATATTTAACAAGCCCTTATAGCCTAATAAATACCATGATGCAATTGGAAAAAGATTATTTACTTTACTTGCCCTTTTAATCAACTGCAATACATATTAATCTGAGATGAGTTTCCTTCCATACTGGTACATTAAAAACATTTGCAAATGTGAGTTCCATGGCAGCCCCCATTAGCACAACCCTTTTCTGGTTATAAAATAAATTTCCCATCTTAAAATAATTACGTTGCAGAGCAATAAAGTAAAACCTTTTAACAAATGACAATGAGAGACCATTGTAATTCTTCCTATCCCTCAATAAAACAACAATTACTGCAATTCCATCCGCTTGTGGGATGTTCTTATATAAAACTCTCCACAGAGACTTGCCAGAATGCGATCTTGTCCCAAAGTAATCTAATTTTGGTCAAAAAGTGCTGTGCATCTCTAATAAATATCAATTAGATTGAAGCAAACCTGTATCAATTATAAAGAAAGATTCCTATAAGCTGTAATAAACCCCTCTCATAGATATGACTGGACAATCAGGGGGGTATAATAGTTGTAAATATTAGATAGTATTATTTAACAATTTAACATAGTGATGTAGTTCAGTGATGCATAACCTACGGCCTGCGGGCCATATCCAGCCCACGGCCCAAATTCTGAAATCCGAAATGTTGCAATAAACTGTTACTGTCGCAGTTGCGTCTCTATAATGAGAATATTGTCGCGGTC
>WMED01017781.1:0-12899 GCA_019650415.1 Pipa parva | reverse complement strand
CAATAAATGGTATCACCTATACTCTCTTGTCTTTGCTTAAATCTATGGCTAACACGGTGCATAAATCTATTTCCTCTTCTGTTAGACACAATCAAAATCAGTTTAGCAGCACTGGTTTAACTACCCTGAAAAGTGGCATAACTAGAAATGCTTTGGCAAACGCTGTGCTGCAGTGGAACAGGACTGGTGGAAGATGCAGCATTGGCTGCTAGTATGGTCAGTGGAGGACCAGAGAACAGCTGTGCCTGTACATAGGCATATTTGTAATATACATACATAGATGAACCAAGGAAAGTTTACACTTCTCTATTCTTTGCTATATTTTTTCTCAGCCTTGATAAAATTAGTAGCACTTTACCAGCCATTGGCTAGCAATATATATTCACTGAATAGTTTAATTTTACTGTATAGTGATGTCAGCCCCTTGGCACATTAAATAAAAGGTAATAGATCCATATTCACATACAGTGTCTTTTCATCCACTTCAACACAAAGTCAGTTTCACACAAAGTGATTCTTGAATGTATATGTGTGTCTCTCTATGTGAACATATACATGGGTTTCTGTGTATATATATATATATATATATATATATATATATATATATATATATATATATATATATATATATATATATATATATATATATATATATATATATATATATATAATTATGTATATATACCTGGGTGTCTGTATATGTACATGGTTATATAGTTAAATCTATTAATAAATATAACATAACATGTGTCCATTTTAATTACCTTTATTGCAAGATTTGATTGGCTGCTAGAATTACACCACCCTGCCTTAGTAAATTGGGGAATAGATCTGGCCATTGTAAAGAGCAGTATACTTATTGTCAGGTTATCTAGTTTTTTTTTTTTTACTGACAATTTTTTTATAATTTTTTATATGGCATATCATTATTTATTATATTATATATAATACAGGTAGTCCTCGACTTACGACGTTGATCCGTTCTTACGCGGCGTCGTAAACCGAATTTCGATGTAAGTCGAATCATACGTTCATACAGTATGGTTCGACTTACGTCGCAAAACCGTGTAAGTCGGAACAAGGCATGGTTGCATGCAGTTCGACTTACGTCACAAAACCGTGTAAGTCGGAACAAGGCATCGTATAAAGCGTCATAACCCCGAAACGACGTAACTCGAGGCCGTCGTAACGTATATATTTCTTATATTATTTATAATTTTCAGACTGTAGACCTGCTTTTTGTCTGCATAATTGTGCAGTGCAGAATACAGTATGAGTGGGATCATGTAGTCAGAGGCCATAGTCACAGAGAAGGAGAAAGCAAGATAGTAAACAGAACCAGAAATCCAGCTTCCCAAGATCTCTGATCAAACTCCTTGGTATAATGTTATACCTACTATATATTTAACTTTCACTTCCCAGATAAACTGAATAATAATAACCTTGCTATTTTATTTCCTTAACTGTGATTAATGCTAATCTTGCATGCCTAGGTCTATACTGTGATTGAGAAAAGTAGTGAATTAAGTCACTGGGCTTTCATTTAGACCTTATACACTGGAAAGTTTTAGCTTACTAGTTTGTAGTTTAGATAGATGTAGATTAAAATAGATTTAATGAACTGTTTCATTGAGTTCCAAACCAGCATTAAAACTGTGATTCTATAGTTCAGGGTAACATATTAACATTATTTATAAGGCTTAAAAAAGACAAAAGTCCATCCAGTTCATTATATTTTCCTGCAATATTGATCAGGGTAAATCGTCATGATCAGGAAAATTGTGATAAATTCATTTAATAGAAAAAAATTGCTACTTAGCCATGTGACCATTTAGGGCAAAGATTTAGATGAGGTGCACTATGGCCAGAAGGGGGAATTTTTGTCAAGTCTACTCAATCAGAATATGTGGAATCTGGAATTTTATGACCTATGTAGTTGGATTTGATGACTACTGCTCCGTTTTTTGTAGCCTTTGGCAATTACCTTGGTACTCAGTTAAGAATGTGAGCACTATGAGGTTGGCATATGTTAAATGGGCTGTACAGAGTGATCTGTAATTAATAAAATTGATTAATGAAATATGTTTGTAGTATTACTGTAACTCAAACCACATGTTTTGAAGATGCTGAAGTAGAAGACAGAGATGAAACAAACTGTATTAATTTAACTGGCATACATATAATATATAAGGGGATTTTTATAAAAGTCGACGTTTTTTGGTTTGATTTGGTAAAAGTGGTGAAATACAGGCAATATATCAGTATCCGTTTTTGATAATTTATAAAATGGTTATGTCAAATTATTTTGCCAAAACTGTTCAGTTGATTTAGGCTGGCAAAAACCCATTATTAGTTGTGAAGTAGGTCTGGTCATTTTGTCACACTCTGTTTTCAATGTGGTTATATTTTATACAGATATCAATAGTCTTTTTCTACGTGTAAAAGCAACAGTCATAAATGTGCTGATTTTGCCAAACTGATATTTATCAATAATGATCTTTATCAATATAGACTATTTTTTATTGGCCCTTTATAAATCGGTGGAATCAAAAAGTTCAGGGAACTGAAAAATAATGGGGAAAAAGGGTCAAAGTTACCTTGTTTAAATATCTTAAATAAATAATTTTATTTATTATTAGATGAATGAACGATTAAACTCACCAGTGACATCACCAGGCTCTTCCCCACTTTCACAGAGGAGAAAAACACCGCCTGAGCCACTGCAGATTCCTCATCTCAATCTTCCTCCAGTTCCTCCTCGATTAGATTTAATTCAAAAAGGAATGGCACGCTCCCCTTGTGCTAGTCCAACTGGCTCTCCAAAAGTAAGCAAGTTGTGGTTATTTTTATTTATTTAGCTTTGTATCATTTACTGTAATTAGCTAGGAGACATGGGGAGTTAATGAAATTATGAAAATGCCATGGAAATTATCACCTTAAGATCAAAAATACTGTATACTTCTATTTTTATTTTTGAAGTCTTCACCGTGTATGGTTCGAAAACAAGACAAACCACTTCCAGCACCGCCACCTCCTTTAAGAGAGCCTCCTCCACCCCCAGAAAGGCCGCCACCAATTCCACCTGACAGCAGAACATGTAGACATTTACATCTTGCAGAAAATGGACCTTGTAGAGATCAGCCTATGCCCACTGAAACATGGACTACAAGAGACATTTGTAGTGGCAATCAGCTTACCGGATGTCGAGTAGTGGATGGTTCCCCTAAACTTGGACCACCCTCTAGCTCACTTTTAAATGGACGACACAGCCGTATGAGTTCTGATGCTGGATTTATGCGTCATAAGCACCACAAACGTCGGGAATTGCCATTAGAAACTGCAATGAAACATTTTTATACAACAGATTCACTTCCGGTAGGTTATTTAATAAAATCAAGCAAAGTAATAAACCTTCAAAGCAGAGTATGAGAATGTGATATATATATTGTCTGTGAATTCATATTTTACTTTATTTTTGTTAGGTTTATAATGGTTTTTTAGGAAATGAAGAATATGATGTGCCTCCCCGAATTTCACCTCCTCCTCCTATGCCAACAACAATCGCTGTCCATCCAAATATGAAGTAAGAAACTTTCCATTGTACACAAATAGTAGGGTTACGTGACCTGTGCGTCATTGTAGCTTGTTAGCATAAGCTAAAACAAAACTTAAGTATTTTAAATAACTAAAAAAACAAACCCTTTACCTATTCTCAGTGAAGTTCAGTTGTATCTCCTACAGACAAAATGTTAATATCAGCTTCTTAATTGGGAGAGAACTGATTTGAAGTTTTAATGCCTGATTTCTTGGAAAGGGGCATGTGTCAGTTTAATCACTCGAGGCAATGTATGAAATTGTGTTAATGAAAAAATATAGTAGAGTAGTTTTGTAGCACTTTGCTCTTTTTTTTTTTTGCACTTCTATAACAATATAATATTCATTTTGCATTCATTTTTGTGTAAATCATTGTTGAAGACTGGGCTCAACTGATGTATGAAATGTAACACGTTTAAGACCAATTGTAATAATTAAAATTTATGCCTGTCTGAACCTAGACATTAGAGAGAATTGCAGTGTAATAAAACATACTGTATGCCAACAATTCCCATTTGTGTCCTTCTTATATTAATAACTATATTAATATATACAGTATATATATAATATATATATTATAATATATTATAAATTAAGAATGCAGGTATGAATTGCTAACATTTTTATGTATGTCTAAGTCAGGGGTAGGCAAACTGCGACTCTTCAGTTGCCTTGTTGTGGCTCTGAGTGCATCCCATTTGCCCCGCCCATGGCCTCTGATTCTTCTTGTGATAGGACATTGGCAGGTCATGTGATCAGGAAGTTGCTCTCCCTTTTTTTTTTTTTTTTTTTTTGCTGCTCTGTTCCCCAGTGTAGGAGGGAGCGAAATGGCTCCCTCCTGTGCAAAGTTTGCTGACCCCTGGTCTAAGTGATTTCTTACAATTGTGATTATGCCACTTCATATTCCCACTAATTTTCATAAACACTAAAAAAAAAACCTGGGGCAAGAAAGTGGGTGCGACGTTAGAAATATAACTGCAAAATGCTACAAAATTACTTTACATCCATTTTTTTTTTTTTGATAAGCGCCATTTGACACATTGTCCTTTTTAGTATTAACAAAAAGAAACATATTGTGCATGATGTTGAGTATTAAGACACTTCTTTGCTGTTTCTTTACCTGTATGGTCTTTGCTGATATAATATACCAAACTATATTTAACGTACATGATATTTACATGCAAATGCAATATTAAATTGCTCTCGCAGTCCTTTATTATATTTATTCCATCAGCCATTTTGGACTGCATGTTATTTGTAATAACAACTTAAAGGAAAGTATACAAAATTGCAGGGCAACAAAATTAGGCTTAGACGATTTATACAGATCTATTTTATGGGCTGGTTAAATTTTAGTCCTTCCGTAGAGTGTCCTTCAATGTAGGGAAAAGACCCACTACTCGCTACCAAAATCCTTTAAAAATGCTTTGGTAAACAGAAAACGGTAAATTTGCATAAGTCTTAAATATATTCCTTTAGCATATGCTGCTTTGGGAATGGGTAGAATGTCTTTTTCTTTTAAGGGTAACAGCAGGACTGTTCTTTACTTTTTAATTGTGCCTGTGTGATTGTAAACACACTTTGCAAGTCTGCTTCTGTTCAGCTGTAATTTGGGATTGGTAATGGGGTAGTGTTCCAAATGATTAGGTGCCAGCTGGTGTTTTTAAAGTGACATGGAACAGGATAAGAAAATATAAATGTAATGCCTGTGCCAGGTCCCAGCTGTGTTCTAGGATCCATGCCATTATGGATGCAGCCTAATACTTTTTGTCCACAGGCTTGCTATTAATATACCTAGTCCAAAAAATAAACGGCAGTTCTGAGGATCAAAGCAATTGTGAATCTACTTATATACCTCACCCAAATAATGTTTTAGTACAGATTTTTTTTTTTAAGGTTAGGCCACCTTTTAAGTCAGATTGTGGGAGCAAAAGCTGTAATATTTCCAGACTCTTTCCAGCGATACTTGTCTTTTATAGGAAGAAGTATAGCATTCAGGTTGCCTTGCCTTTCAAGCGGTCTACATGCAATGACTTGAATTATATGAAAGCAATCCATCACTTTCAACCAGTGGCATCGCAAGTGCACATCACATAAGTAATCCTTCATATAGACATAGACGTGCATATTTTTCTGCATGTTTGTGTATATCTCTGAAGGTAAAGAAAGAAACACCTTCATTAACTCCAGGACCAGATTAAGGGACTGTAGCTGTAAACTATAATGTGCCTATTCTGAAGTGGGAAAACTAAAGGTAGACATGTCAACATGAGAGAGAAGTTTTGCCACACTGGGCAGTGCTTATGCAGGTTTTACTGGCAGTATTTGCATTTATGGTGTAAATAAGAAACTAGGGAAATGTGCAATGTGGAATAGACACTATATAGGGCAAAATTTATTAAAATTACTGAAATTGCGATATCGAACGGTTTTTACCGATATCGTGATATCGGTAATATCAATATCAACATTGTCAGCCATTTTGCCATTGAAATCAATGGTTTGGCCGGAATTCGATATTGCGATATCGGTAATATCGATATTGGTAAAACTTCCAATATCGCTATATCGGTAATATCGATATCGCAATATCAGTAAAAACCATTCGTTATTGCAATATCGATATTATCGCCCATATAGAAAATTGGTATATATGCAGAATACCCATCGTACTTTTACCCAAATAAAGTGTATAGGGTATTTTATCCTTATTCCAATATAATGGCACTATGCCCATTAGATACTTCAATATACGGTGCCCATCATATATATTCTCAGATACAATGCTGGGAAAACTTATTCATATATATTGTACCATGGCTCACCTTTGTTTCTGAAGGTAAAGTGCTCATCCCATTAGTCATACCAAGATAAGATGCAGAAATTGTGATTAGCCTGTTTGCAGCAGGAGCCCCCAAAGGTATTGGCATCACTTAAATTGTCCCTGCCAATAACATTGTATGTTTTGTTTATTGTTCATCATATTTTTTTTTTTTGGTTATAATTCAAATTGTTTAGATTCAGTGGCATGATTTGTACCTCTATACAGGTCCCAGATAAATGCAGCATTTCAAAACTTTACTAGCCTTACTGTATATGTCCAGGTAGGCCAGACCAGGGGCGAAATTTACTAAGGGCAAAACGATCGCCCGAAGTTAATTCCTGCCCGCACGTGCGATCGTAAATTGAGCGCAATTCCGATCGTGCGATCGCAAATCGATCGGAATACCGCACGTGCGGGCAGGAATTAACTTCGGGCGGCCTAAATCCGCCCTTAGTAAATTTCGCCCCAGGTGTTGTCTTTCTGCATCCTGGTATCCCCCAGATTACCTCTTGCCATTATCTCTAGTCTTCTTCAGCAGTATTTTTTATACCATGTGCCAGGATGAGCAGAGTGACTGTGTACGATAGATCTGTCTGTAATTGTTTGGATTTGTCCCATTCTACCAAAGTCGAGGAAGGAAAGAACATTGAGAAAGCCGGCAGTGGAGTGTTGTATTGGCCAAAATATATTTATCAGGGCATAATGGTGTTTTTGGTTTTCTGGAGAAAAGGAAAAAATGAGACTCCCCTGTTATTCTTTCTAATATGTTTTATAAGAGATACTATAATACTTACATGCCTGCTCCATTTCAGCATTTGTGTACAGTAGTACCCATAGGGCTCATATAAATTACATTGCAACAGATATAAGCAACATGTGTTGAGATAGAAATGTAAGTATAAGGAAGGATTTTTTTTTCAGTGCATCATAAGCACTATCTACATGACTTTTAGATAAGGAAACATAAATAAGAGGAAATTCTACATATGGAAAAAGCTTTACTGTACATTTTTTTTAAGTTTTATTGTTATTTTAATACTAAACAATTTATTCCCCATATAATACAGCACATGGCATGGCTATCATTTGTACATTCTACATGGTGTTTTGTTCACTGTGCACCTTTTGATAGTCATTTATATTGGATGCAATGCTTATTATAATGCATTACTATATAATACCATTTTTCAAGCCAAATGTTTTTTTCTGTATTTTTTTGAAATCAGCATGGATCTTTTGTCTGACAGATCTTTTACTCATAATTGCCTGAGACCCTGTGAACGGGAAATGTTATGAATCTGTATTGACAGCACAGATACAGTATTAGAACAAAAGAATATGTGCAAATGTTTATCTAGGCTTCCTACCATAGATAAGAGCGGCACGATTCTAAAGCTAAGGCATATGTCAATTGTGCAGCATTCTGAAGCAAATAAAGCAATTATGATGCAATTGTAATACAGGCAAGAAGGATGCATTTATTTGGCTTGTGAGTAATGGTTTTATCTTCTTAGTTTTTATTTCATTTTCACTATTATATTGTTCATTTTTAATAATTAAAAAACAAACATACAAGCATTTCCCACAGGTAGAATACAGAGAAAACACAAACCCTGACATATGAATATGATGCAGACTACAGTGCTCTACAGAGAAAGAAACTTGCTTATGCACTGAATTCTCATCTGGTATAACTTGGTATAACTTAATATAACAAAATAACACTGAAGAAAAGGTAATTTTGTGAAATGAAATAAAATCCAAGAGAAAGAGATTTTTATTATTATTATTTTTGTTTTTTTTTGTGAATTAATTGAATGTTCATTTGTGTACTTGTGCGCTCTCTACAGGAGGTTTTACAAAATGACATGAATGGAATGCCAAGACAAGGCCTTAAGTTCAGAGGTTGCACTGCATTAGCTAAACAACCAACCCCATAGTATAAGGCTCCTATTTAATGTATGGACAATGAAATTTAATAAAATAATAATAAATATTAAATGTACCTATCAATATTTTTAAATTTATCTTTATATTTAATTAGGCTAAAAGGGTAGCAGAAAATATGAAAATAGGGGATTTTCTTTTAGGTTAGGATTTTATGTAAGATTAAACTTTATTAAGGCCATTTAAGAAGAAGAAGAAGAAGAGTGATTTCAAAGATTGTTGGAGAAGTCTTTAAAACAATGTTATTTCTGTAGTTTCTTGATAACTCTGTAGTGGTATCAGTCTGATACCTTTGTCTATTATTTACATTTTAAGTAAACCCTGGCTATAAAGAAAGCTTTATCTACCCATTGTCAAGCAGTATAACAGTTAAGAAACTCCTGACTCATCTCTTAATTCAACAGAGCTCAATATCTCCCTGTAGCTGCTCAGTCCCATTGATGCACTTCCTTGAACAGCAAACATTTAGACAGGCCCCCTTCTCTTCCTGACCTCTCTCTCCACAGCTGACCGCATGTATCTGTGCATGTTCAAGTTTTAGGAACAGGCTTTTTAGCTAAGGGGGAGGGGTTCACCCACAAGAATGGCTTTCTGTATAGTGAGTGATGTCACTTGGGGGTGGAACTTATCGGCACTGCACAGGAAGAGTCTGTACACAGAATGGGAGGGCGAGCAGGACTGTTTAAACAAGAGGCAAATACTAATGATCCTAAAATCATTTTAACATTTTAATGTTTAAGTTGGCTTTCTTTATGTATACCCTTTAAACTGAAAAACCATTGTAATAAGAAATTATTAGGGGAATTTTTATCAATGTGGGTTCTTATAGCAGCCAATCAGCAGTTATCATTCTCTTGTACAAGGAAGCAAGAATAATAAAATGCAGCTACTGATTAGTTGCTATAGGTTACTAAACCTCTAAAGTTTGCCTGTTGATCAGTTCCCCTGTATGCGATTAAGGATATATAATGTTTTCAGAATATGAAACGTCACATTAAATTGATAATTTGATTTTTTTTAAAACTTTTATTATATTTACAATTGTAAAATAAAGTGGTATGTTATTCACAAATGTAATGGTTTTATGCTAGGTTATAAAATAACTGTACACGTTACAATAGCTTGCATTCAGGAAAGTTTTGTAATTACATTTCTCTTGCATTGGGAATAGTATTTCCTAGAGGATATGCCTATCTACTTACTTTCTGGCAAACTGTAAGTCTAGATGAGGGAACATCAATCAATGAATGAAGAATGTGAGACTCCTTTTCACTGCTGAATGCAGTAGGCCTCACACGACTATAAGGAAGCAGTTAAATAACTGATCCCTGTGAAGTACAGCCCCAAATGTAGAATTAATCAAAAGCATTGTTTTCTGATTTTAACTAAAAATTACATTAAAGATCTCTGCCAGTTACCTCAAGTTACTGAAAGCAGAAGAAATATATTCATTATAGAATTAAATGGTTCTCTTGAGGGACACAGGACCATGGAGGGTAAAGCTCCCTCCCACAGGAGGTAGGACTATAATAATTGCATTCACTGTAATTATACCAGTAAAATGAAATTCAAATTTTAGTATTTAGACTATACTAGTAAGTTCTTGTCTGCAAAACTGATGGAAAGGGAACATTTACCCTATTTACAAGACAAGAAGTTGATCTACTTCATAGATGTGTCATTTATTGTTTGATTACATATATTTAAGCATGACTGCATACATTATTGTGTACACTGAACAATTTGTCTGTGGATGTCAGCTTTTATTAATATGAGCTGGAACTGCTGCCTTCTTTTAGTTTAAGTATTCTCCATAGAGTTAATTAAAATTGCAGTTCCTTTATAATCTAATCTAAGAATTCTACTGCTGAGAGTAATTTGATTGCTTGGCTATAGAATTACAGCAATTTTCGTTTTCTAGTGTTACTGGTCCTTTATGGCAGGTGTGAATTGGTTTTTGTTGCATGGATGAGGCTGTAAGAAATTGCAGGTGGGAAGAATTGCAAAGAGGGAAACTCCATATAATTCAGTCATCATTGTGGATAGTTTCACATTCATGACTGATGTTTGGAGCTGTGGCTAAAACGCTTGGATAAGGATGTTAGAATAACGTGGTATTTAGATGAGAGGTTTGCACCTTGTTGTAAAGCAGACCATAGTGTATATGTCAAAAGATACATTAGTACCTGCACAGAGTGAGGACCTTTATTCAGCACCACAGATCATCCACATACAGCGCCTACATAACATCCTTACCTAGATCTATAAAAACAACATGTACCTCTATTTATGAAATCAGACTATCCACAATGGTGACTGGATTATGCTACACAGAGCTGCTCTTTAAAAATGAAAATGACTAAATTGATATGGTGAGTGTTCCTATGCGGTAAATTCTCTTTCAAGTGGAGTTGTTAATTTGTTTGCTTTGTGTTACTCTCTCTCTTTCTGTGGAGTGAAATCACAATTTAGAAATAGTTTTTTTCTGGGGTACATCACAAAAATGTATTATCTATAGTTATATTGAAAACAATAGGACTGGACATAAATCAGTAAAAAGAGTCATGTTAAGGTCCAAACATGTATTTATTCACCTCTTCCCGATCTTTGCAGATTCCGTAAACTTTGCATTGTGTGAATTCATGACCAATTCGGATATTTACTACTGTTGTGGAATTACAGAGCTCTTCACATCACTTTTTGTGCACATGCATAGGCTATTTACCTACAGTATTTATCAAGCATCTGACTATTGCAGTAGCAAATTTGGCAAAGTATAGTGTGTCGCATTTTCCCATTTTACTTCGCCAGACTGAAGTGGCATTTGGGGGGCTGATGGATGGGCTGCTACTGTCCAATGCAAGAAATGGTTGCTGACGCTGTTCGCTTCTTTTGCTATGGAAATCGTGTGTTTAATCTTGCAACTATCAGTAGTATAGTAATGAGAATTTGCTTTGACAGTCGAATTCTCACTTTGATGAATAAGCCCCAGAGTTTTTATCAACACTTGTAAGGGGGAGGTCTTCGTAAATGCACCTGATAAAGTGAACCATTTGCTCCATCAATTGCATTTTATCAGAATTTTTTCCTTAGAAATACATGTAAATGTACTGCCTTACCCTAAGTTAGTGGTGGCGAACCTTTTTGACACTCCATGCCAAAAAGGTGACATCACTTACCAGCGCCATCCCCCAAAGTGCCGGCACTGATGAGTGACATCATTGCACCTGCGTTGGGGAGGAGAGATCCCCTGCTAGCAAGAACTCCTTCAGTGCAGGCCACGGATCCAGCCTAAAAACTGTCGGATCGGGTCCACGGCCTGTACTGAAGGCATTTTTGGAGATGACTCGCATGCCAACAGAGAGGGCTCTGCCATCATAGGTTCGCCATCACTGCCCTAAGTTATTGTAATTTATTGTGCAGGAATGCTTCTCAGTGCTGCTATGTTAATTGCGTGTTATTATAGTGTTAGATAACAAAGCCAGCCCAGTCAAATTAAGGCTGCTGATAGAAATGTATCAGATAAAGCTGCCCAACCTATATCAGCTTTAGTAGCTATACCTACTGGCACCCATGGAAGTGATAGGTCATATATCTGTGGCAGAAAGAAAAGTAGGAGCCTGTAAGACCTACAAAGACCCCGGGTGTTATTTTTATACACACGCAGATAAATGTATCCTTCCTATATACATCAAAATACATAAAAATTGTGCTAGCTTTGTTCATGCACAGTTGTGTCTGTTTGTGTGTGAACAGAGCCATTAGACTCAAGCAAAAAAAAATGAGATACATTTGCAATTTAATTGAACACACTGCATTCAAACAGCCATGTGCATGCAACCTTAAAAACTAGTAATGAGCAAATATGTACTCGTACAAGTGCAAAATCATTTTGTTTTGAAATATTCCTTTTTAATTCTTTTTAGAAGTAAATCATAAATGCTAGCCCTTTCTTTATATTATATGCGTCAGGCTGCCAGGTACTGTACTTAACATTCCTTCTACAAAAGGCGGCCTGCTATTTACAATGACCTTTTTTGTATCTATTAAGATGGACCACAAAAGTAATGGTAGATTTTCCTCCGTTAGGTTCTAAACTGAACTTTTAAAGAAACAATTTCTTTTGTAGTCATATGTGCTGCATTTGTTAAGGGTAATATTTCATTCTGCAGACAGGAGATTTTATCCCCAGTAAATGTGCTAAGAAAAGTTATATCTTGCTTTCAACATCACTGGCAATCAGACACAAGACCAGCTTTTATTGATTTGTCTTTTCTCATTCATCTTATCTCTGATTTTTTTTCCTCTTTTTTTTTTTTTTTTTTTTAAACAAAGAACTGACAATCTATTCATGAGAAAAGCATGAGACAATGCAGTCTTTAGTTTCTATATAAAGTTATCACTTGGCTCTGCACTTTGTTACAATGGTGATGCTTTGTCGTATAACATTAATCCCCTAATTCACTTGGTTGGTAGGATAAAAGCAGATGGCAAACACTCTGTACTAATTTGGCTCTGAAAAATTCAATCAGGG
>WMED01017780.1:0-12899 GCA_019650415.1 Pipa parva | reverse complement strand
AAGTGGTGGAACTTGCACTATTGGTGACTGACTAAATACTTTTTTCCCCCACTGTATTTCTTCAATGCAGATGAATGGTACAGGATGATAAAAATATAAAATTGTCTCTTGGTTTTGACAACCTGAAGGGAATTTGCAAGTTTTCATAGAACAGTCTAAACAGAGTGCCATGGAAAAAAAATCAGATTTAAAGGCTGCAGGAAATGGTGGGCATGCAGATAGTAAGGCCACTGCAGACCAATCAGTCAGAGACTGCATGGTACATAGGCATTCGGGGTCCAGAGCAGTTTTGCTAGGGTTGGGTTTATTACAGGCCTGTATTAAATCCTTTCCAGAGGACAGGGAAGAGATGTGTTAGGACTGGCAAAAGGACAGGAGCACATTGCTTAAGTAAGAAAGAAAAAATTGGGTAAGCAAGCAAGTTAGAGCAAAAGAGTTGCCTCACCGAGACTGGAATCCCTTTAATGCACTCGCTGATGTCCACGTGCTGGACATCAGTGAGCGCATATCAGTCAGTGCGAAATGAGGCGAGGACTCCGCAACTCACTTCGCACTATTTTGAATTACTCCCTAAAACAATATGTTTAGCCCTTGATCCTTTAGAGTGACAGCCTTCTGTATATTAAAGGGACACTAACCCCCCCTGTCTGATCAAGGTTTTAAATATATTGTTTATATAGGTACAGAAACAATAAAGTTAACTTTTATAGCTATAAACTCTTTGGTACAATGCAAATGATTTATATTGATAATACAAATATATTTTGCTTTTGTGATCTCTCGAATTTTGCACCAACTATTCCAGCCTTTTGATGTCAAAGGGTCCAGTTTCTTGCATCTAATAGGCCTTATCATTATGTCTGTTCAGGTCAGGTAGACAAAGTGCAAGTTAAATTTATTAAAGATGGAAAGACTGCTCTCGCGTTGTTCCAGTGAGATTACAATGCAAGTTTTTCGATCTTGATTTTTTGAAATTTTTCGATGGAAATATAATCATACTCTACATTAGTAGTATGGCTTCCTTTTTTGGAAAAATTGAGATAGAAAAACTTACATGGTAATCTCGTGGAAACAAAGAGTGATCTTCCCGATTTTAATCATTTTCACCTTAACATTCTAATCAGCACAGTTAATGATACATTTACATGAAAGTCTCAGAAACATCTAAAGGTAAGGAAGCGCACAACAACGCACCACATAGTGCCTTAAATGTTATAACTTTAAATAAAGGGATAGCGACCCAAACTTGCCAAAATAGAATTATTCGATCAAAGTGTGGAACAGTGAAAAATTGCACCAGACTGTGTGTCTCTACACACAAATCAAAAAAATGCGTATGCGCTCACCAGAATGACATGTAAAGAAGGCTTATACACAGCAGATCATGGGAACAAATCTCCTCGCCTCTTAAACCGATGATGCGGCAAACTGCTGGGCTCCAGATTATGCTCCACAAAAAGACCTCTCCACAGTGTCCTAACATCACACCGCCCCGACAAACGGAACCAGGCTAGTATGATGGCTTAGTGATGTTTTTATTGTGGGTACTAACTGTGCATCCTCTCTGTACTCTCATAGTTAAATGGTTTCACAATCATAAAAAACGCCAGAATATAAAAGTTGGTAATAGTCCAATGCAGATGAAACCAAACTGTGAAATAAATATATATAGGCATACATACATTGTTGAAACAACTCCTGAGGAAGCGGTTTTAGCGAAACGCGTCGAGTTGGACTGTATGTATGCCTATATATCTGTATTTATTTCACAGTTTGGTTTCATCTGCATTGGACTATTACCAACTTTTGTATTCTGGCGTTTTTTATGGAGAGGTCTTTTTGTGGAGCATAATCTGGAGCCCAGCAGTTTGCCGCATCATCGGTTTAAGAGGTGAGGAGATTTGTTCCCATGATCTGCTGTGTATAAGCCTTCTTTACATGTCATTCTGGTGAGCGTATACGCATGCTTTTGATTTGTGTGTAGAGACACACAGTCTGTTGCAATTTTTCACTGTTCCACACTTTGATCGAATAATTCTATTTTGGCACGTTTGGGTCGCTATCCCTTTATTTAAAGTTATAACATTTAAGGCACTATGTGGTGCGTTGTTGTGCGCTTCCTTACCTTTAGATTTTTCTGAGAATATCTACCAACAAGGGAGGAAGAAGCGGACTCCTGAACAAGGAAGCGGCACATAATTGATTTCTTGGACACATTTTATTAATATATATTGTCATTTATAGCAGCGCTGCTTGTTTTACACTTTGGGCGAAATTTATTAAGGGCGGATTTAGTCCGCCCAAAGTAAATTTCTGACCGCATGTGCGGTATTCCAATCGATTTGCGATCGCACGATCGCAATTGTGCTCGATTTGCGATCACGCGATCACAAATCAATCGGAATACCGCACGTGCGGTCAGAAATGTACTTCGGGCGATCGTTTCGTCCTTAGTAAATTTCGCCCTTTGTGTTTTGTTCTGGTTTATTTACATGAAAGTGTTAAAGTAATGCCTTATTAAATATGTTTTTAAGATGTCTGCAATATTTAAAATATTTTAATATTTAAATGTTAAATGCTTTATTTTTTACATTCTCCTTTACATAATAACATAAGATGTGCTAACCTGTTAAATCTAATGAGTATAGGTATTGCAGCATATCAAGATATTTCATCTTTTTTAAGTTCTTTGGCTAAAATTGTAATTGACTTTTTGAAGATGGTATGAAATATTTTTTTCTGGTAATTTCTGTATTATTGTTGTTTTCCATAATGTTTTTTTTTTTTTTTTTTTTACCATTTAAGTCATTTAAACATAATGATCTGAATTTCCTTATCTGTAAGAAATGATGCTTTGCTGCTGACTTTGTAATATTTTTAGTGCTCTTATGCATACTCAGTTCCTTGTTTACTTGACTACACACATCTTTATTTAGTGAAAACTGGAAAGTAATAAACAGTACTTAATGGCCTGGAATGTTTAAATAGCTAAGAAAACTTCAAACTTCTAAAAGCATCTTTAGAACAGTGACTGGAAAAGCAAAAATAAAAGTTTATTTGTAGTTTTGTTCAGAATAATGCCATGTTAGCACATTACTTTATTTATAATTTTATTCTAGAGGATAAGCATGATGTTTCGGTACTGGAATCTTCCTAGAACCGATCTAGTTTTAAACTTGGTACTCCAAATACCAGAGCATTTTGACATTTGTTTATTTTCTATTGTTGACAGTTAATAGCCTACAGGAAGTGTATAGGATATCTAACGCTGTACTGTCTACTCTGTATAGAATGTGCATCTTTACTTTTGTGCCCATATAATATCTATGTAAACCTATGTAAACTTCCGTTGTCTTTGAGCATATGTATCAAGCAAACACAGTTTCAGCTGTACTTCCTGGGCCCTCAAAACAGCCTGTTTCCATTTTTACCAATTTCTGGTTTTACAATACATCGAAGTGTAGTAGCTTGTTATTTGCATATGATCATTGCTAGTGTTATGGACATGTTTTTGGACTTTATATGTTTTGCTCTAAGGACATACTTATTGACTGGCATTTATCTTAAATATCCATATGGACTCATATATTCTTTCAACATGGACTTTTAGACTAAGAATGAACTATACCTTTAAATCTTTCCATGAGTTCAGCAATTATTACTCAAACTACATAACCTTGACATTTAAGTGTTTTTAAAGTAAGTGTTTTTGCACCCGCATGGATCATAAACATCTAGTTCTGCAATTTCATGGAAAATATCCTTCTGTAGGAGATGGTGGTCTTATCATCTGTCTGGAAGTTGTTGTTCTATAGCACAATTTATCGCAGTGTCACATGTATGTTTAATCTGCTTAGCCAATCAGTATTTAGTTCTGCTTAGCCAATCATCATCTAGTCTTGTTTTTGTATGATCAGCTATTTTCTATACTAACAAACTTTGTTATAAAATAATGTGAATTAATCATTAAAACCAGAAATGCTTTTAGAATGACAGACTTGTGTGTGTCGTTGTTTTAAGCTAATTTCTCAATACAGATCTGTATAAATTTCTACCTTTCACAGATTTGGACCCCGACAGACAAAGAGGTAGTCGTATTTCTACGACACTAGCACAAATAAATTCATGGGGAATCAAATAAATAAAACTGAGCATGGAATAAGAAATGGAATACTGCAGTGCCCAGCAATTGGTCACAGAGAAATATAGTCACCATAGCATTGGCACACCTTTCCAAAAGATCCCATAATGAGTGGCGTTGTTGACTGGATGCTGGCTGTCAACTAATATTAGCAGAAAAATGTTTACAAAAAAACGACACAAATTAGCATGTAGAGCATTTAACCTTTCAAATATCATCATTGTTGTAAAAAGATAAGTGTTTCATGAACGACAACCCAATTATTATTCAGCATCCTGAAGGCTCATTTTTTGTTCATGTGTACCCGTAGATGTGACAGAGAATATTAGTTTCTGATCCCTTTGAATAGAAACATTACTCACATATTTCCAAAGGTATGTAGTTGCTACAAGGTTATAAATGATATTGCTGTATGGTAATAGTGTCCGTGTGTAGTTTGTATTATCATTTCCCAAACAGAATACAGAAGCCCATGTAGTTGTGCACACTAGAAAATCTTTACTTTATTTATAATATATGAAAACAAAAACAAAAATGAAGAAACAAATTGCAAAAAACACTAAAAACAATTAAAAACAAAAATGTTCAATTAAGAACATGTATATTCTCAAGACAAAGGGAAATCCCTATATATCAAGGTTTTGCTAAAAGGCAATCAATCAATTATTCACTGTAATCCATACATGATGTAACACAGATCTATTGATATATCTAGAGCCACTCTGCATCCCAGCCCCACCTTACAATTCACGGCATGAACATTGCACATAATATAATATGTTACCCAGAGTAGAGCCAGGGAGCTGTAGAAGCAGAGCGTTCTGGTACTGGTTAGCCACCAATCTTCAAATACATAGTTTGTATTATCCTCAGATTTATAACTATACTGTCAATGTGTCTATTGTAAAATCAGCAGCTTATCTGAACATTTGATGTAATCGCTGTCACTTATAAAGCTTAATGATTTATTTGTATGACATCATAATGCCCATTTAAAGTTTTTTGTTTGATTATTTTTGCACAGTTTTCCCAGATGCAATACAGCATTTTTTAATTTACAAATGTGGTTAATTAAAATCACATGCTCAACACTGAATGTAGCCCTAAAAAATGTTTACTATTCAGATGTATAATTTCAAGTGTGTTTAAATGGAAGCACTTTTCTATTTGAGGTGAAAAATATAATTAACAATTAAGTGAATAAGCATTTGTTTATAATAATAATATTTTAGGTAAATTCCAATGAAACCAAGTAACATTAGAGGACTTTATTTACAGTCATTCGTGGTAGGCATCTTTTTTTTCTTCTCAGACAAAAGTATATTTTCTATTTACCACAATAAATGTTGCACAATATAAGAACCGTAACAATGGAAACATTAAAATAAGTTCTATGAATGTTTGATGATATGAAAAACTGTAGCAAGGAGTTTAATTAGCAAGATTTTTGGCTTTATATTTCAAAACAAAAATGTTATTCATGGATTTTCACAATGTAATAAGTTAAATGGGAGTTTTAAAAGTAATATCTTTGATTTAGCATGTTCATCAACAATAAGCTGAATGCCATAAAATTGACCTTTAAATCCATCTCTGTAAGTCCTTGGACATGCAATACAATATGAAAAAAAACCTTGAAATAGTTCCCTTAAATAGTCAGAAAATAACTACCATCTCTTTTTGGTAGAATAACCATTGTCTGGTGAAATTGTCTTGAAACAGTCAATAATTAAGGAAAGCAATTTCATTGCAATAACAGTAATCAAATCTAAACTAGCATTAAAAAGAGATAAACAAAATAATGAATTTATGGGAAGAACTAAACATTCAAGAACATTTCTTTTTCCAACAGGTGCTGTTACTTTGTAATTCCATCTCCATAGAAACTAACTCTTGCTTAAATATTGTGTATTTATGGAAATCACGTTATTGCTTTTGTTTGTTATCATATGTTACAGTACCCATTTCAGTACATATTTAAACAGTTGTAAATTGGTGAAGTTAGTTATTGACATCATCCAAAAGAGGTCTTCTATTCAGTTTGGGTCTAAATTCTAATTTCCTAGCTGCTATTATACTAGATTCTTCACATTTTCCCATTAAAACTTCAACAATATATTTAACTTTTACTGTACTTATTTAGAATTAATGTACCAATGCACTTCAACCATAACTGATATTCTGAAAATACAGGGTTTTCCAGCCTAAACCGTTATATTATGAAGCAGAAAATCAGTACATTTGAGCTGTAGTGCTATCATATAGAAATGCTAGTGCTGGAATCTCACGGAGGCCATATTGGATCCTAGTAAATATGCTAATGAACCCTGACATATCAATGAGGCATATATACAGTGGTGGTTTTCATGCATTCTCTATAAGAAGTCAATGATCATGACTACAGCTTTCTCTGCAGGGGGTGGAGCTACATTTTTACAAAGGCTACCATGTACTTATATTGTATTGTAGCTATTCATTTATATAGAGCTGATATATTATGCAGCGCTTTACAGAGATTCATCATTCACTTCAGTCCCTGCCCCATGCAGCTTACAATCGAATTTCCATATTTGTAAAAAATGCATTCAGAAGGAGCAGAAATAATCAAGTAGGTGGCTTGGAAGATAAAGAGTGCAGGTTTATTGCTTTGCTGGCATTTAGAGAAAATGAATTAATGTGATCTATTAGGAAGCTTCAGTTCTTCCTTAATGGAGAAGTAAAGGCTTGTTTGGTCATGGGGTAATTTTCAAGGGGAGGGGCCTGCTATCACTATCAAGCCAATCTCTTCTGCTCTGTGAAGCTCTGCAGTGAACATGCTCAGAAGCAGTTTTACATCAAAATTTATCAAAAGTCAATAACTAACCTATCATCTGAAATTTGTAATCATTCAGCACCTTGTTCAGCCTTCCTGAAACTCTTTTTCATGTATCAAATGTTTGATGGGTGGAGGTGCCCAGGTATCATGAATATATACTGAGGTAATCCTTTTTTAAACTGTGTGATGTGCAGTGGGTGTAGAACACCCAGGTGTCTTCGATGACATATCAGGCACCTAGAGAACAGTATTAAAGTGACAGGGCCTTATGGCTGCAGTTTTCTAGGTCTGGAGATTGTGGAACCCCTAGAGCTAGAAGCTGGTTTCATCTCAGATACTCAGAACATCACCTCTACAAAGACTAAAACAGATCTGGAGGTATAATTCACAGAGATTACCATATTTTTAACATTTGAAAACACATTAATTTCCTTCTTTTTCCCCTCTTGGTGGGACATTAAGCAGCCTTATATAAAACACAATGAAACACAACTGTTATCATATGGGCCTTCCTTAAAGGCCCAACTTACATTAATTTTGTTTGTTTTAAGCAAGGTGCATCTTCGGTTATAAGCTTTGTCCTTATATATGAGAAAAATTGAGTGCAAATGAATCATTTAACAGCTGGGTTTCTCTTTAAACAAATCATGTGGCAGTTTAATTTGTTATAATTCACAGTGTCATAGGATATTAATATGAATGATGCAGTTCTAATCCTACTATAAAACATAGAACAAATGTTTTCTCTCTAGCATCAAGATCAGCGACCATCAACCTAGTATCACATATCACAAAAGTCTCCATATGGCAAAAAAAGACTTCTCTGAGTTTGTTAGTAAACAAGGTTTATGGACAAACTTTTAGTGTACTGCTAATTTGTTGATATTAAAGAAAAGCGGAATTTCTGTATTTCAAAAAGACTTTAGAAATAACTGCATTTATGCATGACATTATAACTGATCAGCACAATAAAAAAGGCTTTGTCCCAAACAATGTTGTCACATATTCCTTTATGATTGCAATAAAATCTCTAGCTGTAGATACAACCATAAGAGATAGCTGCAATCAACTAATATAAACATGCAGGATTATATACAGATGCAGTATATATGCATTCTAACTACAGATGACACAATATTGGGATGCTGAGAAGCATGGTACAGGCTTCTCAGCCTGTACCATATTTTCCAGAGTATAAGGCACGCCGGATTATAAGCCGCACTTTCTATCAAGGCCTTTTAAGCAAGCTTCGTCCGTATACAAAGCACACCGGATTATAAGGCGCAGCACATTACTTTTCATCCGGTTCATGAATATTCACTGCACTTAATTAGGCGCACATGGGGGGAGGAGCATGGTGTGACACGGCAGCTATGGAAGGAGCGTGATGTGCCCAATGCCTGCCATGCCTGTGCCTGCCATGCCTGTGCTTGCCGATGCCTGCCGATGCCTGCCATGCCTGTGCCTGCCATGCCTGTGCCTGCCGAGCCTGTGCCTGTCGATTACTGCCATGCCTGCCGATGCCTGCCGACCCCCTGCTAGAGGTAAGTTATCCATACATAAGGTGCACTGGGCTATAAGGCGCACTTTGTATTTCTGAGAAAATCTCAGCATTTTAAGTGCGCCTTATAGTCCGGAAAATATGGTAGTAAAAAAAAAAAGTGTAAAAAATACCAATAAACATGTAAATACATAACAATCCGGGAACCTGCAGTGCTGGATGAATATTAAGAACATATTTACATGTCAGTAATGCTTCCTTGGTCCTAAATGGATGCATATGGGTGTGGATGCTGTTGTCTGTATATTATACATAGCAGTTATGGCTCCTCAGGGGGCTGACTTCCTGGTTCATAGGTAAAAGTATGGTGGCTTACAGGGAGCATAAAGCAAAGTAGTCCGTTTAACTAGACTACTTGATATGTGTATGGGAAGACCACTAGAGCGAGATATTACCATATAACTTTATGGAACAGAACAATAAAATAAACATGCAATACAAAAAATATGGCTAAACATTTCTGAAGGCATGACACATTGGGTGCAAAGAGTGAAACAAGTATGATCTGATATTAAACTTGAACTGTGGGTAGTGAGATGCATTAGTACACATCAGAAGTACCATACTGCACTCAAACTGATAGAATCTCAGAACAAAATTTATATTCTTTAAAGGGCAAAATCTACTAAACTCGAAAAGGCCGATTTTATCTTTTGAATTTTATTCCCTGTAAATTTTGCTTTTCGATCAGATTTTTCGATAGAAAAGTAACCATACTTTACATTAGTACTTTGGCTACTTTTCCATTGAAAAATTAGATTGAAACATTTCATTCGATAAATATCAGTCGAAATCTATCGCAGAATATACAGTATATTGCAATATTACAGAATATAAGAGAAAGCTATTTCTTCTAACCATGTCTTCCCATATAGGCAGAAGTGTTGAATTGTATGAATGATACATGGCCAAAAGAGCTTAATTAAGTATATTTTAACAGTAACATTTTTTTAGCATGCAATAGAAATCAGAAAGAGCAGCAGTTGGGGGCTCTGAAATTGATATTTCATAGTGAGATTTGCTAATTTCTATATTTCCTTGTTTTATATAGCTTGTCTACTTACAGTTTTCTATTAAGAAGTTCAAAAATCACAGGCAATGCTAATTTATAAACAATGATTTACGTATATAAGTGTTAAAGTAATCATTCAGATCTAAATTGAATTGTCTGCATGTTTTATATCTTACTGTGGGTAAGTAACTACTTAAAATTGGCAATTTTCTTTTTTAAACTAAGTCAATTATATCAAAGCTGATATTTTCAAACTCCTTTACCCCCATGTATTTTGGAAAAAATAAGCATTTTACAGTAATACATCTGAACAAATTCAGATAGATATTGTCATAGTTGAGCAAAATGATTCAGCCTGAGTTATATATTTTACTATTTAAAAAGATTATTCAAATCTTCTGTAAATGTCCAGTAAACCCTGGAGCTGAAATTAAGGAGAGGGGCAGCCTAATGCTTGAATTGTTTGGCCTGTAGTTTTATACTTATTATTTTGGTCTTACTCCAACAGAACTTGTGTAGTCTGATTATTTAAACAGAGGGACTTTAGATCTGCCTTGTTCCACTGAAAAGTATTCATCAGTTTCCTAAATTAATATATTTCTGGACTCTAAGGGCTCTCAGAGAGCGGTCTTTCTGACTTTAATAAGTCCAGTAACCAGCAATAGAAGTTGCAATGCAGTTACATTCACTGTTACATACAAAATCACCAGCAAAAAACAATTAAAATCCATGTGTTACCAAATAACCAAGGTTTTACAAAGGGAAAAACAACTCCCACACTTGAACATGGCTACAAATGGACCCCATAGTGTAACACAAAGAAGTTTTATTTACAGGACCATGCATATGGATGGCTGGCTTTGTCTTTGATATGGTTGATCAGGTGAAAACATTATGCCAAGCTTTATCTACAGAAAAAAGGTGTGACCTCAAAAAAAGCAAAAAAATGTTGTGACTCTACTTGGACAAGGTTATTCTGCACTGAAAGAAAGGGTGCTAAAATGTAACCTCCTCTTCAATGTACATTCACAAGGGAACTGCCTCAATTTCTTACTGCTAGACCCATACTTAAAGGGTTACTAAACTACAATACTAACATAATGGATTTTAGGAAGGAAACCAGTGCAAGTGATGATTAACTTAGTGCATTACTGAGCAGTATAACAGTGAACAATGAGAAGTAGAACTATTGAGCAGATAGTCGGCTACAATTTAGTGCAGGGTAGTTGAATAGATGTAATAAATGTGCCAAATATTTAATGGGCATCTGAGTGGGCCAAGTTAGAGCAGAATACATATTAGGAAACTGGGTGATCTTCTTTACAGTGCAAATTGCGGTTAAATTGGAGGTCTAGTAAGTGATATTCAATATAAATGATGGACCAGCAGATAATATACTGATTTAAGTATAAGTAATAAGTGTTATAGTTTAATGGATCTTCTATGAGAATGTCTTTAATTCAATTGCAGCCCATGGGCCATTTTTGCCTAAAGCTATCTCAGTTTTTATAAACATGACCTTTGATCTGTAGAACTGAATAATGTTTTTATGGCAATTGATGGAATACTGAATCCTTTATGGCTCACATTCACATCTTAGGCAGTGGTGGCGGACCTTTTTGGCACCGAGTGCTAAAAAGGTGATGTCACTCACTAGCACTGTCCTCCAAAGTGCCGGAGCTGATGAGTGACATTATTGCGCCTGTGTTGGGGGAGGAGCAAACCTGCATTGGGGAAAGAGAGCTCCCTAGCAAGCGAGTGCTCCTTCAGTGTAGGCCACGGATCTGGCTTGAAAACTGTCAGGTCACGTCCATGGCCTGCACTGATGGGAGCAGTAGCAACATCGTGCATGCCCACAGACAGAGCTCTACATGCCCTCTTTGGCATGCATTCCATAGGTTCGCCATCCCTGATCTTAGGCATCTTGAGACAGTCGGCAAGTAGAGATATTTCAAATCTTTAAAATAACTAGACTGGACTGGACAATAAGTATACTATACTAGCAAAATTACACAATCAGCATCACCTATTTATATACAATATGGTCTAACATTTTATCATGATGGGTGGAACCTACTATAATGAATTATATACTAAAACATATGATTGTGTTTTTCTCACTGATACAGCTACTAGCATTCATACTTACAGAGTAATGACTCCATAGCTACATGTAGAGCTACATTGTGGAGGATAGAATTCAGTCCTAAGAATAAAGAGATACATCTAGTATAAGCACTCTCCTTAAAGTGCATAAACCTATGAATTAGTAAATGTGAATACAAGGTATATGTGTCTTTCTTTCGAAAATTTGTAGGTGTGCTATATGTCATTCAATAATACATAAATATTTACATAATGTGTACATTATACAATTGTGCTTTCTCATTTTTTACAAATGGCTTTAGGCATGCTGTAGGGCAGAATTACTGTATGAATAGACAATAAATATACTGTAGTTGCCTTGGACACTGCAGTAGATATTCCAAGGAATATGGTGGCTTAATCAAAAAGTATTAATATCATGGTGTTACTCACATCATAGGTCTGCCAAGTGATCTACATGTCCCAGTAACATATGAATCCACAATTTGTAAGATATAAAATCTCTGCCACTACAGTAAATAAAAACAATAAACCTTTATTCATTGCATTGAAAAGTTCAGTGTGTAAAGAGCAATGCTGACATGCCTATTCCTAGGAGTTTTGTGCCTTACGGTGCTTAATTATAGCTGAAGTTGTCATATAAGTTAAGCTATATATAGGGTTCCTTTCATAGTGTCTCAATAAAACTACTTGTCTTATTTTTACTATATACATTCTTCTTTTCTCCATATACAGTACATTATTTTTTTCACTATATAAATTAACTTTTTCACATTGTGCTTTTCACATCTCTTATGTTCTTTCACATACATTGGGAGTGTCACAATATAGATATACTTTGGCTTATTGAGTCCGCTGATACAGCACGGCATTCTTCAATTCCTGAATAGGTAGAGGAGTGGGTGCTGTATGAGTAAAGGAAGTGGAGGTAGTAGTGGGTGTAGGTAGTGATGAGTGGGCATGTATAATGGCAGATAGATGGGTGTGGCCCTGTGTACTGCTCCATGCAGGGCCGGTTTGCCGTATGGGCGAATTGGGCGGTTGCCCTGGGCACAGTTAGCAAGGGGGCGCACGCACCGGCGCCCCCTTGCTAAATGCCGTCGCGCTCCATGACTGACTCATGTGACTCGATGGGATGGGAGCCGCGGTACATTCGGATGGGGTAAATAAAGCCCCCTCTGACCACCCTATTGCCCCCCAGCCCCAGATCTGCCCCCCCCAGCCCCAGAACCTGCCCCCCCAGCCCCATAACCTGCCCCCCCAG
>WMED01017779.1:0-12900 GCA_019650415.1 Pipa parva | reverse complement strand
ATTTACCATCTATTTCGTTAGCCAATAAAAGGTATCACCTATACTCTCTTATCTTTATATGAAAATAAGATACACTTATAATGGTACAGCACAGATAGGTGATAAAATATAACACTGCAATGCTCTTCTTAAAACAATTACTCAGATATGAAATTAAGAATACACAGGGGAATTCATCAACAGGTACAATTTATAGATCTAGTAACCTATATTAATCAATCAGCAGGCATTCACTTGTATACAGGAGCTGGAATTATAAGAGCCAAACTTTGATTGGTTGCTATAGATTACTAGATCTCTGTGAACATTTGCACCTGCTCAGGAATTTTCTTGCAGTTTGGGGAAGGTACAGAGTTTAGAAACACAAAGAGAACACAGTATCCTAGTTGCACACACTGAATAGTTTATTTCAAAAATACAAAAACACTCTTTTATTGGACACAAAGTTAAAAACAATTAGACTCAAAGTCTAGGGATAGACACTAGATTATTTAAACATTTGTCCGCAAATGCATAGCCATCAATAAATAAATCGTTAATGTAAAAATATAAATGAATGAATAATTAAATAAATAAAGCCAACAGTGCTATTTGCAGCCTTATATAATACTGATCTCTGCCACACTTTTCTTATAGGGCTGCCAGCAATCTTATCATCTCCTGTTGGCTTTATTTATTTAATTATTCATTCATTTATATTTTTACATTAACGATTTATTTATTGATGGCTATGCATTTGCAGACAATTGTTTAAATAGTCTAGTGCAGCGTTTCCCAAATGGTGGGTCGCGACCTGGTACCGGGCCACGAAAGCAAAATGCCGGGTCACGAGAGCGCGTATGGGTTTTTATGACTGAAAACTAGTAATGGACTTCGTGCATGGCACCGCTCATGAATATTCATGAGGCGGCTACTTCATGACACAACACGCATTGTACGCCTTAAAACTAGTAAGTAGCCGTGACAGCTCGCAGCTGTCATGGCAGAGAACATTATACATGGCTCCGGTGTTAAGTGTGTAGCGCTGCAAAGCTCCACCCCTCGATAACCCCACCCCCATATGACCAAAGCTCCACCCCTGCCCCACCCCACTGGGCCATGGAAAACTGGCCTTACTTAAAGCCGGTCCTTGGTGCAAAAAAGGTTGGGGACCTCTGCGTTAGCACCACTGAAGTATACATTTGTTACATTTTTCAGTGCTCATTCCCCCCCTTCTTGTGTTTTAAGGTACAGAGTTTAGATATCAGAAGGGTTTATTTAGAAAGAAAAGCAAGTGTACACCAGAAATAAAGATAACTCTTTGGATATCTGTTGCAATGTTATTTTGGCTAAAGTTAAGAATAAATTTGTTACACCTGTACATAAATGTTTTAGAATCAACACATGAGGGTTATCAAAGTTGAATTGTAATTTGACTAGTATATTGCTATACCTTTAAATAGGGAAAAATATCAATATCGCCAGTATTGATATTTATTAATCCCTTTTGACCTTTTTATTTGACTAAAAGTGTTTGCCTGTTTGAGATTGGCAAAAATCCATTATTCCCTATGGAGGTGGTTCAATAAATTTTTCTAAGTCCCTGTGGAAAAGATCAGTGATACTGATCGAAAAGCAGCTCCATTGAAATCAATGTAAACTGTATTATGATGAAGAAATGTTCTGGCTCCCCTGCAACTGCTACTTAGAAACACCCCAAAACCCAATAAATATTGCTGGAATTATGTAAAAAAAAAATTAATTGGAGAAACTAAAATTAATTGGAGAAACTCTCTATCCCTGTCTCATCCTCTTTTCCAATCTCACATTTTCTATAACTCTCTATAACTCTCTCCTCCTTCCTTCTCAATTAGATTTGACTCAATAAGATTTTTGCCTACCTTATACTACACAAACAAAAACTGCCATAACATATGTTAAGATTATATACTCAAGTTAAATTTAGAAAATGTAAAATTGTTGCACAACGTGTATCAAATCTGTTATTCTTCCTTATAAATATGTAACCATAATCACAATCAGTTCGAAATAATAACTTTTACTTAATGCAAAATGGCTTCAATAAAAAGTTTAAATAAAAATAAGAAAAACATCAAAATGGATCAAAAAGTGGCTAAGAGGTCGAAATGACCTTGATAAATATACCCATGGAGGGTCAATATCGCAAGATTTTTTTTGATCAATATTTACTGACCGAAACTTTTTGATCTAATCTTTCTATGGAAAAGTAGCCATACTTTACATTAGTAGTATTAGTAGTATGGCTACCTTTCCATTGAAAAAATTTGATCGATCAAAAAAAAAAATCTCACAATATTTACTGCGAGAAACTTCCAAGATATCGCAGGGAAAAAAAAAGTGAAATTGGGCTTTTCTGAGTTTATTAAATTTTGCCCTTATAAATGTGGAAGTGTTCAGTATTTATAGTATAGTATGTAGCCATGGAAGGGAATATCTTATTACCTTCAAAGGAAACAATGCAATAATGTGCGTAATACATATTTTACTGTATGCATAACTTGGTCTGAATTCTGTAACTTTATAGGACTTCAATAAAAAGCTATCAGAACATTAGAAAATATCATTTAGCATTGCATAGACACCTGCAGCTATGGCTAAAATGCAACAGTTCAGTCATTTTAGGAAAAATGTATTCTTTTTCTGGTATATTTTTAATACATCAAAAGCAGAGGCTGAAAGGAAATCATGTGATCTAGCTGGCTGACCATTATTGGTGCACATGTGGGGTGCTCTGACCATCTATACAATTTTTTACTGCTTTGATAAAAATTCCAGTTGCTCAAGCAGAGAGTCAGAATGGTCTGACCCAATGCATCTGGATTGTTACATGTCTAGGAATTAAGCAAGCTGTCCATTTATCCTGCCCTGTAAGCCAAATGGTTAAATGCTTGCACATTACTGAATATATAAATAGATAATTAAGACAGATGAATAAATTAGAACCCCAATATTTAATTAGGCACTGCAAAATAAAGAGAATAAATATTGTACTTACTTTGGAGATTGTGCTTTAAAATCGTACACAGCACGAGCAGCCTAGGCATAGGAAATCAAAGAAAACATGCATGTTTTTAAGTCATTAGTAATCACTGTAGATTGTGCTGTGAGTCTGCCTGTATACCTAAAACTGTGTTTTAATTATCTAGAGATATGCTTGAGTAATAACGTATGGGAACTCCCACCGAGCAACAGATCCTTCTTTTAAACATTATTACTTTGTAATTCGAAGCAAGCAGTCTAACTGAGTGATACCTGGTTGATCCTGCTAGGGATGGAAAAGTCACTATTCAAAAGCAGGACTAAAATTACTTTGGATGTACAATGTTGTGCACTCTACAGCTTATGTTAATTATGTCCATCAAATCCAACCCCACCCTCTGTATGACTGTTCAATAGGAAGTTAAACCCCCCCGAATCTCGGCTAATTCACCCAAAATTCCTAAATTTCTAATACGGTGGATGACATACCTCTCTTTCATGAGCTGTTCTTCTTGTGGAGCTTCGGCTGACATTAGTGAAAGCTGAGGAATAGCTGTGGGGAGATTCTTCAACCCCTAAGAAATAAAACATTAAATATAATAACTATTAGATAAACAAATATTTGGCCATTTGATGCTATTGTACCAGGACAAGTTAGAAATCAAATTTATGTATATTTAACAAATTGCAACTTTCATTGAAAAATGAACTACTGCTTTACTTTAATAGAACTATATCACCACAAAAGCTTGTGATACAAAATCACCCTGCTGGTCATCTTACTGCAGCAGTGGCATTCAGCGCATTCCTTTAAAGTGAAGTCACTGCTGGCTGTCTTAGGAGAAAGGCAGCCACTAAAAGGGACAAGCTAATAAAGTTATGCAGCAGCATAAAATAGAGGCTGTTTCTCAGTTCTATTTATGATATACTTTGCAAACTGGCAATGCTAAAGAACAAGAAGTTAAACAAATGGGACCCATTTATACAATGTAATGGTTTAATGAAATGTATGGGAAATGGAAAAGTGCTGCTAAACAGAGAGGAATCTAAAGACAGCATTTGGTACTTTAACCAGTTTGTTGGTCATTTCAAAAAAGCTTCAGACTTTTCATGTTTAAAAAAACATTCCTAGTGCTAAAATAATCCTTTTATTTTGGTGGAACTAAAATTAATAAGGAGCACAATTGCTGTATCCAGTTGATGGGAAAAAAAAAATGAAAATGGTCAACTTGGCCGCACAAGTGGTGGGTTATAGGACACTACACGTGTATAGTAAACAATACTTTCTAAGATCTATGCACACTGACTCCTACAACACTTTTAACATTGAAATAGGAACTACAATAGTTTGGTCTATGTAAAGTTTAGCTTTAGGTTTGTTTCCAGTGTGCTATATAGTAACACAATATAGTGCTTGAATAAATATCTCATATCTGCTTGTTTTTATTAATTTGTAAAAGTGACGTCAGCTACATTGATTACCCTGGCTGATTTTACTGATATACCTGTATAATATGCAAGATAATATATTGTTTGTCATGGCTGATTTTATTGATATATGAGTGCAATGTAATATATTGTTTGCTGTGGATGATTTCATTGTTATATAACAGTGCAAGCTAATATATTGTTTGTCACCACTAAGCAGTCTCTATAGACTTCACATTGAACACTAGTAGGTGCTGTTTTACTCTTTACAGCACTTGAACATTCTACAAGATATTGTATAGTACAGCTTATCTCACTGGTTTCAATAGGTTGGTAAGTAAGCCTACTTACAGCTTGCACTGGTTTCCCAGTCCGCAGCAAATGCAAAAAGGAACTCCATGCTACACAGTGGCATGTGCAGAAAAGGGGGATCAACTCCACATTTCTTTGTGCCAGAAAAAAGCAGTTTTACTATTTTATTATTTTACTCTTGCCTTGGCCCAAGGAAAGGCATACTAACATGCACTGAAAGAACACTGTATATATAGCCTTACAGTGTCTATTACACAGAAACCAATGTGAGATAAGCACTGCTTAGTAATGTAGTCTTTGTTTTACTCTTTTATAAAGATTCGGTTTAGAACATTATGAAGAGAGTGCTTTGTTAACTATAACATACAGATACAAGCAATTTACTAACACACTTGAAAACTCTCTACTCCCACTATTGATTTAATATAATGGTATATGTAAGATAAGTAAGGTAATATGATGGAATAGGCAATTCAGTAGATTCTTATTGGGACTGAATTACTTTGCAAATGTTTAACTTTGTCTGCGCCCTCATTCTGGGCCTAATTGATTAAAGGCTGAACAGTCACGTATAGCTCTGAATTCGCATCTGTTCAACACTTCCTCATGTTAGTTAACTTATTGAGCAAACTCGGCGATGTGGTGAATACGCAACCAATTTGGGCAACTACAATAGTCATGATCTTATGGAGCTCTTTGCATGACTTTGCATGCACGCGCACTAGTACTATTTACTAAGTGAAGGAATGTGTCAAAGGAGCGAAAGCGACTAGGTGAACTGCTCCAAATTCACATGTTTGGCTTCGCCACTTCATATGCCAAATTAGGGGGCTGATGACAGAGCTCCGTATTCTACTTCTATCTGACTGACTACGCCACACATGTTCAACATCATTATTAAGCAATTATGAGAAGTAAATTTGTAACTATTTTGGTGATGCAATTCAAATTGTAGCTAGGTGAAATCTACAAGTGAATTCATCCTTTAATCAATGAGGCCCTCTATGAAAAAATAGTCAACTATCTGCATGGCTGTATGGTGCAATAGGGCAGATATATTTTAAATAACATTACAGATCATATCTAGGCTACGCTCTATGGCACAGTTGTGTAAAATACTAATTAAAAAAAGAAAAAATGCCTATGAGCCTATGACGAGAAAATTAATTTACTCTTCTAAAGGGCATCAATCTAAATTAAAGGTCACCACATTATTTTAAATCATTGATTTTTAATAGACATTGCCAGCTGTTGAGGATTCTAAGGCATAGTTTAACAACAACTGCAGATTGCAGGTTTGATGTACCTTTTTGAAATCATTAAGATCTCCATCTGGTTTGATTTATCACTATCATATTCTAATATCTTAAAGACCAGTGCTTAATTATTTCATTTATTATATATTATGTGACAACTGCAATAAAGCACCTGCTCCTTTATTTATTTATTAGTAACGATTCTCTTTTACTATAGATGTAAGTCTAAAGTAGAATAACATGAATTCTTGTAAAAAGTTCTATAAAACCTGTCTGCACACATTATAAATCAGTTAGCTAAATGTACTTTTCCTCCAAACTACGGTACTTAACTTGGGGCTTGATTTGATATGATGTTATATGATCAGCACATTATTAGCTGACAAATAAAATGGAGATTTGAAATAAAATGAATGAAGATGGATTTTCCATGTATAGTGTATAAAAAGAGGACTGCACCTTGGAAACAGAATGCATTTTCTTCTGCATTGTTATTGGTAGTGTCCATATCCTGATAGGACACACTGTTGAGTGGCGTTTCACAATCATTCTGGTACATCGAGTAATGAATAGCACCATCTTGAGGCAACTGGTAAGTACAAGGAGTAGTCAGAGGAAATGCTTTAAGAGATGAATTTCTTTCAGGAACATCTGGCAGGAGTTCACTGATAAGTCTATGCAGGATACTGTTATCAGGCAAGCTTCCTCGCCTTTTCTCAGCTTTTATTTGGTCGCAGATGTCCTGGAGGGCTGAATCCAGAGCTTCAAACACAGATGCTTTACATCTGCCCTTATCTGTTTGTCTTTTTGGAGTAGAGCTCTTTTTCCTTCGAAAAGGCACTGGGCTGACTAGGAATGCAATTTTGGAAAGACCTGAATCTAATTCTTGTTTTCTTGGAGACTCACTCTTCTCCTGTTTAGCCCTTTCATGTTTTAGCATTGTGGTGAAACGTGTGTATGATGCTGGGCATCTTCCTTTGCAAGAGCTAATGAGGTGCCGATGGTGGTGGTGGTGATGATGGTGGTGGTGATGGTGATGTCCAGACCCATAAAAGCTTTCAGAGGATGTGAAGGAATAGTGGTCAAGATCACTTTCACTGCAAAAGGAAGATCCTTCAATCTGGATAAAGTCACTCAGGTCTGAAACAACAGCATCTTGGTCACTATCAGAAAAGTCTGCATGAGACCTTGGAATCTGATCACTTGTTACTTCGATATGTACTGGCACAAGGCTTTTAGCTTTGCCATTGTGCTGTACCTGAGAAATGTGTCTTTCCTGGCTTCCCTCATCTAGTAGCGATTCTATTGAAAATCTACGCTTTGGGCAAGAACTGTTGGTAGAAATGTCTAAGCTGACAGCCGATAACATCTCTTCTCCCAAATTTGGCATTGATTTTGATTTCTGAATCATCTGTTCAAACTCGGATATCCTTGTCGGGACCATATCCCTAGGCACCTCTTCTGATATTGTCCTCCACCCAGATAATAAGCCCTTTTGTTGTTCCTGTTCATACTGTAATATTCTAGATTTCACAGAACAGATCACTTCAGATGTCATCAGGTCTTTCCTATTTATGCGATGCATTTTTTTATACAGTTTTAAAAATCCAGGGGTGTCATGTGCAGATCTATGACGCACCCTGGATTTGATTGAACCACATCCTTCTTGTGGATAGGTAGAGTCCCAGGCCATAGGAACCGTCTGAGATTTCTCATCACATAGGAGGGACCCCATGCTTTCAGATTTGACTTGGGAGTTACAAAAAGGACTGTGGTCATCTGCCAATAAATCATCACAGCTCCTAGACTTTATTTTTGGTGACGCTGTTTCCTCTGTGCTACTCCACACTTCTGCATTCTGGCGAGTCATCTGCCAGCCGTTCTTAAAACTGATAGACCTTGTTGTATCATTGGGTACTTCTAAATGATGACTGTAGTTGCTACAGTAATCTAACTCATTTGAGCCATTTTCATTAGGGACTGAATATGTAAACAGGGGCGGATACATTCTGCTGACATCCCCACCTTTATAATCCATAAAGCAGCATGGCAAAAAGAAGACATTTATAGAAATTAACATGCTGAGGAAGACAGAAAAATTATTAGTGACAGAGTAAATTAGTAAAGACAAAGTATTCAAAGTTAACAGAACAGGGTTAAAAGACAGGAATTACAAACTAGTGACTAATGCTGTTTTGCTTACAGTTGGGGCAAAATTATAAAACGCAGAAAAGGCGTTTTCACTTTTCCGAAGTTAATAATCGTGAAAACACTCTGAAGTTTCTCATGGTAAGTATCACGAGATTTGCTTTGATGAATATACAGTATGGCTACCCTTTCCATGGATAATTTCAATTGAAAAAGTTTCTCACGGTAAATATCGATTGAAGCAAATCTCGCGATACTTACCGCGAGAAGCTTCAGAGTGTCTAAAACGGCTTTTCCGAGTTTAAGTAAATTTCGCCAGAGTAGGACAAAGCTATTTTTAAACAGGGGTGACCATTTCCTTAGCTCTAGTAACCTCCAGCAACTGGTCAGCAGTTACTGGTATAAATGAACTAGAATGATAAAATCCAACCACTGGTCGGTTGCTTCAGGTTATTAGATTCATGTAAAGTTTGCTCCTGTTAATAAATTCCCCTGGTTATGTCTAACTTTTAAACATTTAGATGCTGATTTAATCTACCCCTGTTGGCACAAGTTTCTGGAATTTGTTACCAAACAACAACGGAGAGGTTTGCAAAGGAAAGACACAGGTTTGTCATCCCCATAGAGCTATTATTAATACAAGTAAACAAAGGAAACAAGAATTTATGTAGCACCCAGCAAAAAGGATAAAATTAAGAAACATTTTTAGAAAAAAGTTACATAGCAGTATAGGGAACATGTTATGTACCCCCTATAGCAAACACAGTACCATCATAGTATGACAGAAAACAGATTAAACAGGATATGATATGGTAATCCTATATATGTGTGTGTATACAGTATACTGTATGTGTATTTAAGAATGTACACATTGAGCTTTAACTTAATGGATACAAATTCTTATATTTTTGCTTTTCTAACAAAGTCTAAATCTAAATGTTGCCCTTTCCTAAGACCCCCACTCTCTACTTGCATGTGGGCTGAGAGTCCTTTAGTGTGCCCCTCAACCTGTAAAATGTTGTTTGTAAAAAAATTCAAGCCAGAGTAGGAGCCTTGGCTTATTTGGACCCCTGCATACTATACATACTGCATACTTTATTACCCCTCATCCCATTTGACTGGGGTAGGGGGAAGGAGAGGGAGGTCTGACAGACCCCCTGCAGCAGATGATTCAGTTGCTCCCTGGTACAAGGTATGGGTGTAGGGTCCAGGGGACTGCAGGGCACTGCAATGATGCCTTTAAAATAAACCATGGAGGACTGGCAGCTCTGCTGCACAGTTGTACCACTGGGAGTAGAGGCTTCCTTGCTGGTTCCTTGGCTTTTAAATATGTCTTGTTTGCTGTTTTGGTTGATTGATTTGTTTGCATTTTCAGTTAGTTTACACTTTGCAAAGAAAAATGCTTTCTAACTTCAAAAGGACTTCAAATACTATGCAGTGGCTAAGGACATTAGATATGTAATGTGTTTTTTTTCTGGCAGTTAATAAAAAACAAAACCTCTTCAAACAAATCAGAAGCACAAAGGTGAAATCCGAACCAAAACCCATGGGTTCCAAGCACACTTCATTTATATTTACTAACATCAAACCTGTTCCATTAAACAATAAACTGTATGCTTTAAGAAGCTGCGCAATAAAACATGAACCAGCGTGTGAACTAGAAAAAAGAAAGACTTTTTGTGACAAAAATTATTATATAGTTAAGTTAATCACGACACAATGCATTTTTGTAAATATAACAATACCCCTTCAAAGGATCAGCAGCAACAAAAAATGAAATTACCACAGTTATTCTTACAATGTACTGGTAAAAATCTTAATACAAACACTATGGGGATTATTCACTAAAGTCCGAATTATTGCGTATAGATGCGAATTCGCCAGATAAAGACAGTCGCAATAGGCTGCTGCTGTCGCAGTCGCGTCTATATAATGAGAATATTGTCGCAGTCACATCTTTATTATGGGAAAATTGTCACAATCTTCACTTGTCGCGATTTTACAGTGGGGAAATTGTCGCGGATTTACTTTGGGAATCCACTGTTTGCAAATTCGACAGTCGAATTCGCACCTTAGTGAATAACCCCCTGGATTCCTAAACTGTACTATTTTCAAGTTTGTTTTTTTCTTGCGAATGCAGCCATCTTGCCTAGTCCTATTGTTCCAGATAATACATAATCATGAAGTGCCCCAGAAAGCCCAATATGACTTGCAACCAGCAGCGAGCGACATGAGAAACTAATAAAAATCATCAGTTCAACTTTAAAGATGACAATCTTTTCAAATGCTGCATTGGAAAAACTGCTGTGACAATATGAGTAACAATTTTCTTTTTTTCTGGTGTTGTGGGTCATTTAAACAATTCCAACATTCTTTGGTGACCTTAGAGAAGTAAATGGGATGTTAAAGGGGCAATTATTTTGGTATGCTGTGGTATTCTACACAAAATTCAATTTGTCTAGTTTTTATTTATTATTTCTGATAGCTTCATTTTTGCTTTAGTTTAAACTTAATTTAATTTAGGGAACACTGACCCCTAGTGACCACAAGATCAATCGTTTAGAGGATTTATTTTGAGTGAATTCTTTTTCATTATATTTCCTGATTCATACTCTTTTTCAGTTTGTATTTGAAAAAAACTTCCTTTTTCACTTAGAGAACCCTATAAATGTAAATGATACATTTTTCTGGATAAAAAGTTACATTTAATAAAACACAAAAGAAAAAGACAAAGAAAAATGAAAGAAAACTAATATATGCAAAAAACAAACAAACTATGTTTAAGGTGAATTCGGAAGTAAATAATTACTCTCTGAATAATTACCCAATATAAATAAATAACATTTCTCCTTTAAATATAAAATAAAAGAAAAAAATTATGATAAAGTTTACCTTTGGATAGTGGGAAACAGTAAAATGGCTTAATATTTAAAAAATATATATATCATACTGCATAAGGTTGTTATGTCATTAACATAGCAATTTTATCTACATTCATACACCGCATTTTACATTTGTTAACGTTGAAAGAAGATCTTGAAATAAACATATCACAAATCAGACAATAAATATCTCTCTCTCTCTCTATATACAGTATTTGGCTTTACAATGATTCATAGCTTGATATTTTATATGAACTGACCAATAGGTAGAGCTGTTTTGTCTTGTAACAATCCATGGAGTAGATATAGCTTACCTTTGACCCGGGATGGAGAAGGAGGAGAAGAGTTGACATATGGTTTTCTCAGAGTAGTGTTTGTGCCTTGAACATTGATACGGCTTATGGTACTTCTGTTTGAATTGTGGTCGCTGTGCACTCTCTGGTGACCGACGCTAGGCTCAGACTTCCTTCTTTTTCTGTAGTCGCTTGCTGAACTTAAAATGAAGTAATAATGATTAATTAAAATGAATGCTTACCTATAGCACCACTTGTGTTGTCAGCCCCTAAGCAAACTATGTTTCATCAGTCCTCTTTTATTGCACAGTGCCAATGTTTATGGCCAGACTCTTGAGAGAAATCATGGTTGTAATCCAAACCTTAATCCCAGAAATCAATATCAAGCTGCGGTGTAATAACTGTATGATATTGTGCTCCTCAATCAACTGAACTGACAGCTCTCTTTTAATTATAATAGGATATAAAATGTAAATGTCTGAGTAACAGTAAATGGCTGTGACACCCTTGGGCTTCTAAGATTATTAAATAAAACATCTAAAATGTAAACTTTAGTTCTAGCCAGGCTGATTTTGTGATATATACTGTATTTCATTCAGCTCTGTCAAATGTTATAATGAATGACGGGGCAACAAACTAGTGATATATGTGAGCAAATTCCGCTATATAAAATAAGGCACCTGAAGACAGCATAGCAACCTGCACTATAAAGTAAATCCCATAGTGACCACACGGAAAAATCAAAGACAGTGAAAGCCCACAATGACTGCATAGTAACATGTGTTGTAAATTAAGGCTTATACTGCCTACATAGTAAACTGCATTGTAAATTAAAGTCTATTCTGACAATGTAATAAACTGCGTTGTATAAGAAAGCTTAGAGTGGCTGCACTATAAATAGAATTGTAAAATAAAACTCATAGTGACTTCACATAAACTGATTTGTAATCTAATATGCTTAATGATCACTTCATATATTGCACAATAAATTGTATTATAGTACAGTAAACTGTATTGTAAAGCACATAGTGCCAATAGTATTATAGTACAGTAAACTGTATTGTAAAGCACATAGTGCCAATAGTATTATAGTACAGTAAACTGTAGTGAATATACTATAGATTTTACACTCTTCTCAGCTTGTGTATTACACATTGTACCTGTGGAATATGTTTTTAAAATGTAAAAAATGATGTCCATCCACTAATAACAAATCTGAATTTCTATTTTCTCAGAATCTAAGGATGTTTGGAAAAAGTGATGAATTCTATCCTTTTGAAATCCTTTTAATTTTTAAAATGAATGTCATTTATTACCTGGAAGGTCTATCTGTTCCTTTCTCTATTGAAGGCTGGTACAATGAGGTCTGCAAAGCAAAAATATATGAATATTAGACAGAATAGAAAAACATCTAATGAGATAAAATGTACCATTTACAATTTTTAAAGGAGAACTTAAGCTATAAAATAAAAAAACTTACCTTATATAGAGATTAATCGCTACAGTCAAAGCATGGCCCAAATACCCTGTTTCCCCGATAGTAAGACACCCCTGAATGTAAGACATAGTGGGGGTTTTAGT
>WMED01017778.1:0-12900 GCA_019650415.1 Pipa parva | reverse complement strand
GTGGGTCTCTGTGCTGTTAATGCCACACTCTCTCTCTCCTACATTTGTCGCACAGTTGTGAGTCTCTGTGCTGTTAATGCCACTGTCTCTCTCTCCTACATTTGTCACACAGTCGTGGGTCTCTGTGCTGTTAATGCCACACTCTCTCTCTCCTACATTTGTCGCACAGTTGTGTGTCTCTGTGCTGTTAATGCCACTCTCTCACTCTCTCCTACATTTGTCGCACAGTTGTGTGTCTCTGTGCTGTTAATGCCACTCTCTCCTACATTTGTCGCACAGTTGCGGGTCTCTGTGCTGTTAATGACTCTCTACACAGCAGAAGGTCTGTCCCTCTGACACAGCAGTCACTTTGTGGCAGGCACAGCATCTCCCCTCGGTGTCACACACTCACACAGCGGGTAGATGTCTCTCTCCATCAGCAGATGAGTGAGCCCAGCTGGTCTCTGGTGCATTTCTACTGCTGCCTGGGTTGCGATGGCAGCGCTTTAACTAAACAAACTGCAGAGCAGCCTATAAATACACCGAGCTCTGGCACTGTACTGTGCCCTCTATCTGGGCACACTGCAGCCGTACATATTCTATGGTGCCATCTCTCTCTCTATATCCCATAGCTGCCGTGTGTGTGTCAGTGTGTGTGTCAGTGTGTGTGTCAGTGTGTTGGCTGGGATTGCCCATCATTTGCTGGCCTCGCGGGGCTCATCCAGTTGTTGTGCATTTCGGAGGGACCCGGGCAGACACAGAGCCCGCCCCCTCCCCATGCAGCCGCTCTATTGGCTGGCGCCTCTGCTCTATTCACTGAGACTCTCTGCTCTGCACAGTGTGTCTATTCCATTCCCCCCTCCTGGCAGCCCTTGTCCTCCTCTACCTCCCCGACATGCTGAAAGTCACTCTGCCCTCATCCTCTTCCTCGTCTTCTTCCTCTTCTACAGCATCCTCCTCTACCTCCTCCTCATCCTCCAGGTCTGGGAGCACAGCACCGGATTACTGGATCGATGGCTCCAATAAGGACACCTTGGCCCATTACTACGAGCTGGAGTCCGAGCTGGGACGGTAAGAAGAAGAACAGGGAGCATTTGTGGTTAGCTGGCCCTTGGTACAATCCCACCTTCATTCATATGCAGAGCCCACTAATGACTGGGCACATGGCACCTCAATGCAAGGAATGTCACTGATCCCTATGGGTTTAGGGTGCAGAGTTGGCACTGCAGGGAAGGAAATGCCAGTGTCATCTTCTCTCTGTTCTTACTGCTTGGGACCAATACTGGCACACAGTCCTTACCAGCTGGCAGTCAGGAGAAGTGGCATTCTGTGCTTGGGAGGCACAGGGGTGTATGCTGCTATTGCTGACCATTCCTGCTTTTCTCTGCAGTATACCATAGGCATGCACTTCCCCTTTACAGATATTTGTATCTGGCAAAATGATTGTGCTGTCATTGTTCCCTCTTTAATTTACTATTGCACACAATTGTCCTCTGTGAAATATGACATAGTTTTGATTGATGTGCATGGGTGCAACACTGTAGTGTAAGCAGCAATTTATACTTGCCCAATACTATCTCTTTTTCTCTCTCTTTCTATCTATCTCACTATCCACAATAGAATGCTATTTCATTTTATCTAATATTATGGCTGTGTGAGGTTAACCTTATGAGAGAACTGTCCCTCCTGCTGGAAATCTGATTATAGCGCTTTCACCTTTTCTCTATCAGTATTTACACTTTCCCTGGTGCTTGCTGAACAATAGACCCATCCCATAATAAGTAGTGTTTCCTAGTGGTGACAAAAGAAAAAAGCTATTTGCATAATGCATTTTTGCTGCCATTTCATTGTAGGCAAGTGCTGTAAGTAAAAAAGGAGAAATAAATCAATGTATTGCCATCTACTCATACCTGTACAATACTTTAAATAAAGGAGGCGAACGTTTTGTCAGTGATTTGTTTATAATTAATGCACGCATTTTGTTAAATATCTTTAATAAGGTATTTACCGAAACATTCTTCAAAGTTTATCATCAGCTGCGCTGATTAGAATGTTCAATGTTTAGACGAGACCAGATTTACAGGTGTAATAATAAACTCTTTCTAAAACCGATTACAATAGTAACATACAGTATAGCTACATTATCAATCTTTTTTTTTTTATGTTGTAACTAAGAGCCCACCACTATCAATGTTAATTTCAGTGTTCATATACTGGGTTATAATTGAGAGAAGTGTCCTTTTAACCACATTTGTAATGCTGGGAGGTCTTCATTTGTTTTCACACAATTAAGAGAAACATTTTCAGTTGTGATATTATTAGAAAGTTAGAAATTGAACTATCTTGTCTTGATGATACATAAACAATATACAAATAATACATTGGTTTTTGCGTTTTCTGTTAGTTTAAATGTACACTATTGTATGAGTTTAAGCACAGAGAAGACAAAATGATTATTTTATGTGTGGTGCAGGCCACAGGTGCTGTAGTTGAGACTAATTATATTTGGGATAGTGACAGGAAGTCTTTGTGCATATTTGTTTTGTAAAAGGTATAGCTACTTTTACTCTTTGCACAGATTAATGTGTTTCCTGCCTTCTAGTGACAGGCCTCTTCACTAATTAGCCTAAGAGTATGATTTTCAACAGTATAATTGATTCTTTATCTAAAAGATGTAGCACTATTTTTCCACTAGAAATCAAGCATTTGTTTACCTTTTTATTAGCCTTTTTACTCTTCTTGTAAAAACTTATTCCCAGATTTTATAGCAGGTGGATTGTTTTGTTTTATAGAAAGAGCTTTGCCAATTTACACCAAGTTGATCACAAATCTCTGCTCTTATAAACCATAATGACATTTGTTTCCATTGATGAGCTGGCAAGCTGGTTGTATCACATGGTTGCTTGTTTTGCATAAAAGATCTAGTTAGGGGATTGAGGACCCCTGTTGGCATATGCTTGATCCTCCAACCCACTACCCACAATTTAGGAAAGCATTACTGAATATTATAATTGCTTATTCAGGAGACTTAACAGTTGGATTTCATGTACTTTTCAATTATTTCTTTTTGCATTTTCTATATCTTTGGCATTGTACCTAGGCAGGGTGAAACTTTTATTTTAAAGATTAAAAAGTGTGTCTTTGTGATTAAACTAAAAGCGGAACCTTACCTCAAGAGCTTTTGCTCAACATTAAATTAACCTTAATTTGCATGTTCAAATTTCCTTGGATTGATTGAAAAAAACAGAAGTCCAGTCTGCATCACTAGAATGGTTTCTGAACTCCCACAGATCCCCAGAAAGCCAAAGGCTATAAATTGTAGCTCATTTAATCCATTTCTGGAGATGGTCCTACACTTATGCAGTTACATCCCCAAGAGCAGGTGTTGTTGGGGTCCCCAGTCACCAAAAGAAGAGTATGGCCTCTCAATGCAAAGATGCACTAACTCTATTTATGTAGCAGATTCTGAGTATGTAAACAGCATTTTAGGCTGGACATAGGCTGATAAAGGGAAACTAATTTTACCATGTAAGGTTATTCACTCATACTGTTATAGAGGATTAGACTAAAAAAATTAAACCTATTACATATTTTCTCACATTTTAAGGATAACACTTTCGTTTGTGTCTTTCTAGCAGGAAAAATCATAGAAAACACGTGGTTTACACAGCTGTTGATCATGCAAAAAGAAATTCGGCAAAATGATTGAAATCCATAAATGAATCATTTCTATACAAACAATTTATAGTCTATTCATATTACTTACAGACCGGAACAATACTGATATACATACAGGTATTACATCATTAATATCTCTATTAATCTTGTTTGAACTAGCCTCAGTGATTGTTCCTGAATGTAAAGTTTGTTGTAAAAAAAAAAATGTAAACATTTGGGTGTACAAGGTATGCATCAAATTCTGATGCTGTTGCCTTTACTGACTTGGTAATATTTAAAATATGTGATGTAATTTACTGTGAGATGCCTGTCTGAACGCAGACTGTGGTAAACAATTATGGAAACCATATCTGTAGATAGAGCAATTATAAAAAGCCTGTGCTGAGAAAGTGGTTCTGGGAAATACAGTAAAGCAGTGATGCCCAACCTTTTTTGGCCTGAGGGCCATATAAAATTGCGAAACGAGCCGCTTCAAAGTCGTGACTTTTAAAAACGTGACCGCGACAAATTTTAAAGTAACAGCTGCGACAATTTTCCATGGTAAAGTCGCGACTGCTACAATATTCTCATTGTAAAGATGTGACTGTGACAGTAACAATCTATTGCGACTGACTTTAGCTGGCGAATTCACACTTATACGCAACATTTCAGATTTCAGAATTCAGGCTGATAGCACCGCATCGCGGGACGGATATGGCCCATAGGCTGTAGGATGGGCATCACTGCAGTAAGGTGAAGGTACAGCTTTCCTCATAGGTATTTATTGCTACCTTCTTTCTAGTACTATTCAATAACTATAGACCTAAAGTGAGAAATTGTCAGGGGCTGCCATGCTAGCTTAAATATCCCTAACATACAGTATTGGTCCTTTATTCAATTTATACAAACTAAATGATCAATAGTACATAGGGCCATTATAAAAAGATGACACAAAACTGCACATTAATCATGGTTAATGGTCAATCAATAATTGACCTCCTCAGGTTTTTACACTGTTCACAAACGCTGTATAATACTTGGTACTATTTTTTTATATACCCTATATAATACAGCATGGAATGTAGCCACTAAAAGCATATACAGTGATACCTTGGTTCTCAACCACAATTCGTTCTGGAAGTGCGGTTGAGAACCAAATTTGGTTGAGAACCAAAACAATTTATCCCATAAGAAATCCAATTGCAGATTGACTTGTATTGATGCTGCGAATGCCATTCTGCTCATCTCGGGTGTTTGAGTTCCAAATATTTGTTCAGATTCCAAGACAAAATTTTCTCGAATTTCGTGGTTGAAAACCAATTTGTTTGAAATCTAAGTCGTTTGAAAACCGAGGTACCACTGTACATCTAAAATGTTGGCCATTAATGTATGAAGTTAATTGTATATGTATATTATGTTTATAACAGTATGGTCCTAAATAAAGATGCATACACATAAACGCCCTCAGGCATGCATATGTATAATTAAGTAAATTAAATATATTCTTAATATAATTTTTGGTATTAAATAGGATATTTAAATTGCACCTGTCACCTCACAACTAATACTAATTTAGGTTGTACTAATGAAATAAATGTTTTTGTAAATATATTTGTATTTTAAAAAATATACCTTTATACAGCGTTTCTCTCTGTCATCTTCCCTGTCAGCCTGCCTTTTCTTTCCCGAGTGTCCGGTGGGTGGGTGGGGCTAAATGATGATTGACATTATAGCTCATGATCTGATTGGAGGAACTTTAATATCAGTCACCATTTAGCCCTGCCCACCCAACTCAGGAAAGAAAAGGCAGGCTGACTGGGTAGATGACAGAGAGAAATGCTGTATAAAGGTACATTTTTTAAAATACATATATATTTACAAAAATGTTTATTTCATTAGTACAACCTAAATTAGTATTAAGAGTTTTGTGGTGACAGGTGCACTTTAATACAGAAAAAGTACATTTATCTCTTCTTAGTCTGTATATAAAAACAGAAATTATGATCACTGTCACATTAAAATAAAATGTCTTCTTAGGTAGTTTGTACTTGTTTGAAGTAAAGTAGAAGATCATTTGATTCGAATCCATGTCTAAAAGGAACAAAATCATTATGCAATGTTTAACCATTGGGTTCAGGAAAAATCAACCCCCAGTCAGGGTCTACCTAAATTAAATATGTCAATAGGTGTTACATGCTACCTTTCCACATCTGTTACACAAATGCATTTAACTTTTTTCAAATTGTCTGATGGTCTTAACTAGACCAGAAGATGGAATAGTAACAGCAAAAATTTGAATGGGTTGATTGTTATAGCAGAATATAGACAAAAAAAAGCGAAAGACCCTCCAAATATATGTGCACACAAAAAACAATCAAATTTATTGGTATCAAAAACACACAAATCAAAAATAGTGAAGAAATATGTCATAACAGACCAAGGCCTACAAGGTAGGACAGAAATATAAAAGCAAGTTAAAAACACTTAAAACAAAATACAAAAGGCAGCTGCATACATATCAGGGAGGTATGTCAAATAAACGGCTACAATAGATGCAAATTGCTAAATGCGTGACACTACTGAATAGTGTATGTGAGCCTAATGTAGTCAAACAAATGAAATATATGACACTATACTGTCCAGTCAGATAGTCAGGCAGTCCATCTCCAACGATAAAGGAGTAATCTGGGAAATAAATAAATTCCAAACTGTGAACCGAAAAAGTCTGATTGGTATAGCAGATTATGCAGTACTTGTAAAAATATTGCCTGTGAAGTTGAATTCCTGGTTTTCTATTACTAAGTATTTTTTTTTTTTTTTTTATATCTTTGCCGATTGGCTTTTGGGTAAAATATTCACAAAGTGACACCGAAACAAGTGACACTGTTATTCCTTTTTTGTTTCTTAGTATAACTCAGAGCTTTATTGCCATTTTCGTCTCTCTTGTACCTGTTTTTACTCATCTCACTTGTTAACAGTCATTGGGGACAAGAAAAAGAACATACTATGATAATATCATGGACTTATAGGCTTCAATGATTGTTGCTACAGTAATTATTACTGATATTAGTATTCGTAGCATTTTTAATGGCAGTTCCCCAATCAAGGGGTTAATTACTTCAACTTTTCATTATTCATAACAGATAGCATTAATATTAATATACCCATGTGTCTTTGCTTGCAAACAGGCTTAGTTGAACTTCTATTTACAATATTGCTATTGTTAAGAATGCCCTTTACATTATTTAAATTGACATTGTACAGTAGATAAGAATACATTTTCTATACAAAGGTTCCTATTTCCCCACTTCGTAACAAGTGCTCAGAACTCTCTAACTAAATTGTGTGTGCATTGTAAAGGGAATTAACCAGATCTGAAAACTCAGTCACTCGGAGCAACATTATGTTTACTAGTTTAAAAGGTTAATTTCTCATTGACAAATGCTCGGGACCCAAGAGGATTCTGGGATCAAGAAAGATTTGCAGAAACAATAGCTGTGAACTGTATACAAACATAGAATTTTAATGGTAGATCTTTTGAATGGGATAGATCTATGCTTATTCCAAAGGCTCAATGTAATTTACCATACTGTAGCTCTAAATCTGCCGGGAATGTGTTGTATGTGTCTATTACATTTTCAGTCAAATATGTATTGTTTTATTGTTCTTGGTTTACAAATCTCTAATTACAACTTAAGACAACTTGTATAGTGCTTCTTTGGACTCTCTGGGGGTAATTTAGGAAAGTGCAAACTTACCTGGCGATCCTTCGATTCACCTCACCGAGACTGGTACGCGCTCCCTTCTCTCCTGCACGCAGAGATCAGTGAATGCTTTAAAGGTACTTTGGCTCACCTTGCAACCACTCGAGTCGCCTCACAAGACTGAAATACCTTTAAAGCGTTAAAGAGAAGGGATCACTTACCAGTCTCGGCGAGGTGAATCGAAGGATTGGCAGGTAAGTTCGCACTTTCCTGAATTACCCCCTCTGTCTTACCAGTATCTTGCTTTAAATTATATATCCAAAACCAATACTTCAATTTAGTTGTAATTAAAGTTCTATATAGTAAGACCAAGACCTTCCTCCATCTGCATTCTTCCTCCTTATGCTCATGTACCAAATAATTATTTTAGGATTACATACTGTATGTTTATACAGGTTTTATGTTATCTGAATTAATACCATACAAATGTCTCTTATTTGTAGTCAAAGACATTACTAAAAGAGGATTAATCTTCTGTTAACAAAACAAATTATAATAAACAGTAGCACTGAAATATGCATGAAACTTTCTGTAATTTATAAGTTTATAAATGGCTAGTTCTGAACTAGTCATTTCTAATGTAAAATGCTCATTACTCCACTTTTCTAAATTCTGCATTTTTTTTTTTGTAATTTATACTTATAAGTGGTTAGTTCTGACCTCTTGTCTATCCATTTATAAATGAAAGTGACCATTACTCCACTTTACCCATTCACTGAGTAAATACATAAGAAGGAATCACAGATTTTGTAGTCATGCTTGTTTAAAAGATTATTATATGAAATCAAAGGCTTTGCTTTAATGACAAAAGCAGGAGTTTACTAAGATTTCTCTCCAGAACTGATTCTTTCTTGTGACTAAATACCTTACACTGCATCATTGTAAAGTAAGCATTAAACCCCATGCAACTTCTGAAACATAATAACACAGCGTCACATAATTTTACATTAAGGGGGTAATTCAGCAAGGTGCAAACTCACCTTGCGATGCTCTGCCTCAGCTCGCACAGACTGTTATGTGCTCGCTGATATCCTGCACACGGACATCAGTGAACGCTTTAAAGGGATTCCAGTCTCGCGAGGCAACTCAAGTGGAGCCTCGCCAAGACTGGAATCCCTTTAAAGCGTTCACTGATGTCCACATCCAGGACATCAGCAAGAGCATAACAGTCTGTGCGAGCTGAGGCAAAGCATCGCAAGGTGAGTTCGCACCTTGCTGAATTACCCCCTAAAAGTCGAATTCGCAAGCAGCAGATTCCCATAGCAAATCCAAAACAATTTCCCCATTGTAAAGTCGTGACAATTTTTTACTGTTAAGATTGTGACAATTTTCCCATAATAAAGTCGCAACTGCAACAAAATTCTCATTATAAAGACGTGACTGCGACTGTCTTTATCTGGCGAATTCGCACCAATACGCAACAATTCGGACTTTATTAAATAACCTTGTTGTTCTGCCTTCCATTAAAACCCTCTTGTGAGTGAAATGGCCTTATGGGAAATGCAGTCTTTTTTGATCTGAAGTATAATTCTTCAGCCTTTAACTACAGTATTCTTGGTGATGCAGTGGCACCAACGAACTGAAACTAGAAAAGAAATGAAAAAAGGTTGTGTTAGCAACAATGCCTTTCTAATGGTTAACTAGGTTTCAAAGTGTAAATGTATTTTATTTTGTTATCCAGAGCAACAGTGTGTATTGGAAAGGATAATGTTTACCTTCTGTAATTTATAAACATATAAAAAGTCACCTTTTGAGGTTTTCATGGTTATGGAACTCTATAGAATGGGAAAAGGTACATTATCCTCTGGATATTCACCTCTACAAATCTCATCCCTGTAACATACCATGCTGTCAACAGCAAAATAATATACCTTGCCTAACAAACCCTTTCAATGTGACATCTGCATGTATTTTAAAGAGATTTAATCACAGAAACTTGTGAGATAAAGGTACACCACTGACACAAGTCTGACACGGTTTTTAAGCTAGTTTCCAAAGTAAAAGAGGGGTTAAAATAACGTGGTAGGGAAGAAAAAGTGGCTTTGAGAGATTAATAATGGTGAAGGAATGGGGTAAAAAATAAATAGAAAAATCTGGATCTCCGCATGCTTGCACTGTTCTGTTAAGTTATGTGAGATATATCAAGTCAGTAAAGTAAGAGGTCATGATAAAAAGCTGATTCTGTGACTCACACAGATATGTTAGTAGATACCTAGCTGAGGTGAATACAATTCGTATTTATCTCGTGTTTAAAATTGATCTTAAAGAATAATATTATTTGATGTCTTTGAAAAAAAAGATAAAAGCTTTCTTGTTAACAGATTTTATTCTGGTTTGCACAACTTTAAAAGGGGTCTGACCTTAAGACCCTGTACATTTTACACTATAGAGCTGCCTCTACTGGCCCGGAGCTGGGGGCCGGGTAAATGGCCTCAGGGGGCCGCAGTTTGGGGACCCCTGCTATAGAGTGTCAAAACACATAGAGAGATGAGTCATTACTTATTTTAACCACTGTTTCTCAAATCAAGACTTAAAGAACTTTTATAACCTAAAATTATCATTCCATAGGAGTAACAGTAAATCAAAGGTGTATTCTGATAGACTCGTGTGGAATGATGGAGATATGCGATTATGTACTTTACTAGTAAAGACTGAAACAAGAGGGGCTTCAGAAGTAAAACATTAATACAATCCATCTACTGTAGGAGACAGCTCTGAACAGTACTTTTCTAAGAATACAATTTGAGGTATTGGATAAAAGTGTAATTGAAGATATGTTATGCTTATGTTTCTGTAGTATAGTAGGCTGCAAAACACACAGATGTGCTAATTGAAGGCATATATAATATATTATTACAGTACAATAAAATAATCAAAATTGATGGATACTCTGTATCCTTTTAATCTTCAGTTCTTAAAGGAACAGTCCAGCCCGATTAATAAAAAGTAATGTGTGTTGTAAATGTATAATACATTTTTTTTCTAATATACTTAGTTAGTCTTTTATGTGAGGAAAGGTATTAATTATTCAATCTGTGTAGCAGTGCACAGCTCCTTATGTGTTTTCTTCCTGGTTGGAATCTTTTGCCACTGACACAACGGTGTCAGGAAGGTCAAAATTAATAGTTAATGTATTACCATGGGCAATACTTACAGCTAATGGTGTATGCTGTCAGTAGCAAGCACTGAAATTGAGCATGAGAGAGACCAAATCCATATAAAAAGAGAGTCAATATTTCAGCCCTTTCTTTAACAATTGCTTGTGCTGGGTTAACTACACTTTTCAGAGTTTAAAAAAAAAAAAGGTGGAAGAAAGTTTAAAGATTCTGATTGGTTATTTAGCATTATCCAGCCTGTCAGTCAATTCCTTAACACTGAACAGGAAGTGGCTGAGAGAGGGAAGCAGCTTCAGTAACAAACTGGTGCTAAATTGTGAATGGTGGAAATAAATAATTTATATGACAGAAAGCATTTATTTAACTTTTATTTAACAGTGCCAAACAGACAGCAAATAACTGTTGGTGCCTAAACTGTTCCTTTATGCCAGTGTATTTCCCAGTAGATACTCTAAGCACTTTATTTCCTGGCATGCAGTTAGTTTAATCATAACATTGATATGGAAGAGGGCAGTTGGTTACTTTCTGGATACATCTAAAACTTTAGCCATAGATAGAACTGTAATGGCTGCCAGAAATGGTGACAATTTCTTGCATTTCAATCTGGAGCAAAAAGGTTAATTTCTAATACCAAATTATTCATGTCTCTATCAACAGAGTCATGACCTGGTCCTTTTTGGAGGCATTTATTTTGCTATAAATTGTCTTGTAACCTTGGTAAGAAAGATAGCCACTACATTGCATAGTAATTAGCCCTTGAATTGTTGAAATGAGGGTGTCAACACGCTGCTTCTGGCTCGCATTTGACTAATTGCTGCTTCTTTGTACATTATTGTTTATGACTGATTAGAATGAGAAATTAAAATTTTTGTGCAAAGCACTGCAATTCAGAGTGTAGTGTAATCATCCATTATATATCACCACCCACAATATACTATTGTATTCATTGAATGCAATGTGTTTGAAGCCAAGCTCTAGTTCTTCTTTAATACATATAAGTATTTTGTGTTAGGCATAATACTGCCTTTCTTTAGCAGCATAACTGTAGTTTTTGAATGATTAGATGATCTCCATGGTGCTCATGGGATTAAACATGCATATATTTATGTCCATGTGTCCATGAATTGAATGAAGTGTAACCTTAATGAGATTTTTATAGTATAAATTCATTTTGGACCCTTTAAAGGCAGAATGGGGTCCCATTCCAGAAATCTTTTATGTCTCAACTTTTTTATTTTTAGATCTATTTATCACATTCAAAACCCTGTCCTTTATCCAGATAAACTCTCTGTTGTCTTTTCCCTTGGAAAATACATACAGTTCTGACAGTAAATCTAGGGCAGCTATATTTTACCCTCTGCAATTCATAAGCAAGCCAAAGGATACACACACTGCCCTATTTCAATGCCAGTGAAAATGTTGCTTATTTTAATGAATGATTTAATAAGACTTCTTTCAAATAGCAATATAAATGCTTTATGAAAATTAGACATTTTTGTTTCTGTTGGCTATAGGCTCACAGGAGCAGTAAGAGCTGATACAAAAATGAACGTGTTAAATTTACACCTTATGTGCTATGTGCACATTTCCTTTGCTCTGTTAGTGCTGTATATGACAGATGCACATTTACTTTTTATATAGAAAACCCTTACATGCTATATGAATATTTACTATACATGCTATATGAACATTTACTATACATGCTATATGAACATTTACTATACGTACATGCTTTATAAACATGTACTGTACATGCTATATAAACATATACTGTACATGCTATATGAACATTTACTATACGTACATGCTTTATAAACATATACTGTACATGTTATATAAACATGTACTGTACATGCTATATGAACATGTACTATACATGCTATATGAACATGTACTGTACATGCTTTATGAACATGTACTGTACATGCTATATGAACATGTACTGTACATGCTATATGAACATGTACTGTACATGCTGATCATTTACTATACATGCTATATGAATATTTACTATACATGCTTTATAAACATTTACTATACATGCTATATGAACATTTACTATACGTACATGCTTTATAAACATATACTGTACATGCTATATAAACATGTACTGTACATGCTATATAAACATGTACTATACATTCTATATGAACATGTACTGTACATGCTATATGAACATGTACTGTACATGCTTTATGAACATGTACTGTACATGCTTTATGAACATGTACTGTACATGCTTTATGAACATGTACTGTACATGCTTTATGAACATGTATTGTACATGCTATATGAACATGTACTGTACATGCTATATGAACATGTACTGTACATGCTATATGAACATCTACTGTACATGTTGATCATTTACTGTACATGCTATA
>WMED01017776.1:0-12900 GCA_019650415.1 Pipa parva | reverse complement strand
TTCTTTACTGCCATATCCAGTTCAAAGGCTGAGAAAGCAGTTTTGCTTAATCCTACAGATGTTAGAGGGCCTTGGGGCCATTAGCATGTTACAGCTTACTGCGGTATGGCAGAAAAATGGTTAAAAAAAGCTGGTATTGTATTGTTGTGCGAAATGATTTAGAGACAGAGAAGGAAAACGCATATAGGATATTGCTACAATTATGATGTTTTAAGCACGTGGCTCTCTAAACTGTAGTTTTACAGTCTGGTTTTAAACCTTCCAGTTGGTCTTAGAGCTATCGACCTACCAAATGCCTTATTTCCCTTGCCCCCTACACACCTTGATGTAAATTACCCAGCATTATCCACATGGCTCTGTGTGTAGAGGAAACCGGACTAAAGCTCTATAGCCTTTTTGTAAGACATCATTGTAACAGACCCTATCCAGTGAACATGTGGATGCAATACGTGGCTGTACCCATGGCATAAAAAAATATTTCTCAAATGATAGAACTTTGTATGATCAGTTCTGATCTGCAGATCCTGTTCAATTTATTTCCCACTACATTACAGTGATAGACCACAGATCCACAGAACTCTGACCACACCATACCATCCCCGGGGGCTTATGTGTTCCACCAAAAGGCCCTGGCTTTGCTAAAGGGATGATGGGTCACCAGGTGAACTGGCATGTTTCCTAAGTAGGATGTAGGATCTGGGCTTGCAGAGAGTTGGTCCAGGTGTGGATTACCTGATAAAGCCACAACTGTAATATCTGAAGAGCTTCACCAGACACTTTCCACTCTCTGAAGGCAGCACATGAGCTTCATTAAAGCCACCTTTATTGTGTCTTGGCAGATTAAAAATGTAACATTGTGAACATAACTAAAAAGGACAGAGCTTTGTCTGACACGCTATGGGGTATTTTTGTTAAGGAGTGAATTTGCTACACTAGGTGACATCCTCCCATATTGTAGTAAGACCAATTGTTCATATGGACAATGTGCTTATAACTCCTATTTCTTTCTATATTTCTTTCTACATACTAAAGCAGGGTAGGCGAACCTATGGTACGCGTGCCAAAGAGGGCATGCTGAGCCCTCTCTGTTGGCACACGAGCCGTCGCCAAAGCTGCCTTCAGTATAGGCCACGGACCCGATCTGACAGTTTCAGGCCGGATCCGTGGCCTGCACCGAAGGAGCGCTCGCTCGCAAGGGAGCTCTCCTCCCCCAGCGTATGCGCGTTCCTCCCCCGATGCTGGCATGATGATGTCACTCATTGGCGCTGCGGGGACAGCGCAGGTGAGGGACGTCACCTTTTCTGCACTTCGTGCCAAAAAGGTTCACCACCACAGTACTAAAGCATCACCATTTTGTCTAATTTTTGGTTGCCAGTATTGTCACCAGAAACTGAATTATTTTAACATTCGTTTCAGTGACAGACAATCCCTAGTTCCTGTTTACACTTTGTTGCCACATCTTCTAAGTCTTTTGAAGGAAATGTCCCCACAATACCAAATTGGCACTTTAATTTGGCAAAGTCAGATATTTATATTCATGGCAGTACTCCCTGGGTGAACTGTTACTTCAATGAATACTCAGAATGCTGTCACATGTGTGGGACAATTTGTACTTTAATAAACATGCCAACTTTATGCTGCCTTGACTCAGTAAAAGCTGTTTTAATGAAGCTTGGAGTGCTGCCTTGTTATAAGGCTGCAGTTACCATTACAGCATGTACTGGATACAAAGTAAGTTGAATTGGGAGCAGAAGCTTCTTTACAAGCTCTTCATAGATTACAGATGTGGCTTCATCGCCCACACGCAGTGCTGGATTTGCATCTCAGGAGTTTATATTCACAGAGGTCCTTATTGACTATTTGCCGCTTCCCCATGTTCACTTATTGATCAAACTCTGCCATGTGGAAAATACGTGACCAATTTGGGCGACTACAACAGCGGCACTCTTATGGAGCATTTCGCCTGCATGTGCACAGGTATTTCTACTATTCACTAAGCAGTAGAGTATCTTGAAGGAGCAAATGTGAGTGGGTGTCCTGCTCCAAATTCACCCATTTGACTTTGCCAAATTGGGGGCCCACTATCAGGCCACACCTCATTGTACAACAAAAACAAAGACTAAATTAAGCAGTGAACTGAAGTTCATTATGTGTGTGATTTGTAATTTCATGTCAAGTGAAATCACAAATGTCTGGTTGAACATTTGAATATTAAAAATACTTTTAAGATTTTAGCCCCTGATCCCCCCATATGTATCCCTGACAAGGAGAGGGGTACCTGTCTGTATAGGCATGTGCACATTCAACATTATAGCTTCAGAAATATAGTAATAAATGCGGCTTATGGAAAACCAGTATTTACAGCTATGTAGAATACTCATACTACTTTCCTAATTAGCCTAAAAAGAATCCCAGTTTAACAAGCAAGTGACCCAAAGGCAAAAAATATATGGATTCTAAGGGCGAAATGTAATAATATAGAAAATATCAAGATTGCGATGTTGATAATTTCAATCCGATATTGCGATATCTTATAGTAATTTATACAAAAAATAAAAATCATTTACCGCAATATTGAAAATTTCACATTGCGATGTTGATTTTTTCGATATCGCGTTATCGAAAATTCAATCTAAACTTTTCAATCTGTTTATTTTTATGGAAAATCTGTAATATTGATAATTTCTCCAGTGGGCTCCAGTGTTGCGTAAGGTGAAAAAGTGACAATGGTGACTGCGACTAAGAGGGTAATTCAGCATAGTGCGAAGTAACCTCCGGATCCTTCGCATCACTTCGCAGAGGCTGTTATGCGCTCATGGAATGTCCTGCACACGGACATCAGTGAACACTTTAAAGGGATTCCAGTCTTGGCGAAGCTCGCGAGGCGTCTTAAGTAGAGCCTCGCGAGCTTCGCCAAGACTGGAATCCCTTTAAAGCGTTCGCTGATGTCCGCATGCAGGACATTCGCGAGTGCATAACAGCCTCTGCGAAGTGATGCGAAGGATCCGGAGGTTACTTCGCACTATGCTGAATTACCCCCTAAGTGACAATTTGACCTAGGGACAAGGTGACATAGAAATAGATAGAATATTCACAGAATACAGTTAGTGAGATATGGTGAGACTGACATCACTGCCCTTCACTTATCGAATTCTACAGGGGTCCAGTAGACACAATAAATAACTTTGTTCCCTACAGAATAAAATATATAATAAATCATTACGATTTTTCTTCTAAGCTGTATAAATATTATTAAAAAAAAAAAAAAAGAAAACTCCAGCTACTGAGTACATTGTACATTGATAGGTCAAAACTGGTATCACAAAGTAAATAGCTACTGCTGAATCCATATGAGTGGTAGTCAGTTGCTAGTTCAGTGTTACACATCCCAGGGGCAGCCATTTTGTCAGAGTTGAGAGATAACCAATTAAAATACTCAGGTAAAGAGATATGGCTTTAGCCTTTGACATTCAGGCTCTATCCTAAATTCCTTACTCATAGTCCCATTGTGCCTGTATCCTGTTCCTTACACCTATATACTTAAATCTTCTATTTGCCTGACCTTTGCAGGTCTTGCTGGATTTCCTGCACTTTATGTTTCATTTCCTTGTTTTAAAATAAGTACAGAGCCTGTGGGACTTATCGTTTGTGTGACGCCATGTTTTATTCAGTGTTGTGTTTGTGTGGTAAGGAAGGTGGCGAATCTGAGAGCAGTAAGGTTTTGTTTTTTTTTCCATGAGCAAACAAAAAGTTCTGCTCTGAATTGGAGCCAGTGGTTGAACAATTGTCAGGCATATTTGTGGCGCTGACGGTCCCTGTTCTGCATTTTCTGCTGTTTAGGGATTTGCTATTTTTATTTCCATTATTTATTATTTATATTATGTTGACAACAGAGTGTGTATGTATTAAAAAGAAAGAAAAATTCAACAGAAACTGGCCAAAAAAGAAAGGTTGCCATTTGTGTACAATGATATGGATTATTTTTAAAGGACCAGTAACCCCGGAAAAAGAAAAATGCCATTTAGTCAGGTCTGGCGTTGGGAGGGCAAAGTGGTAAATTTCCCAAGGCCCCTGGCTTTTAAGCAGGATCATATTGTACATATAAAAGAGGCAGTGCTTACCTTGCAGCATCTCCATCCAGCACCCCGTCAAAATGTGGTGACCAAGTAACAATATAAGGAATTGTCTGCCATTATAATGAATGTGATAACAATTGTTGATATTGATATGACTATTCACTGGCAACAGTAATGTAAAGGAACAGTGACATTAACATTATCTTATGATACTTCATGCCTAATGCCATTAAGCTGTCATTATTGCAAACCAATATAGTTATGGTGTCATTGTTTCTTTTAAACAGATCAATGTGAAGAAGACATCACCTTGCTACAATATATATCAACAGTATTATAATTTACTCCATTAAATAGTGAATATGCACAATTAACTCTGGGGGTAATTCAGGAAAGAGCGAAGTTACCTTTTGATGCTTCTCATCACTTTGCCGAGTTGGGTACGTGCTCCCTGGACTCCTGCACGTGGGGATCAGCGAACGCTTTAAAGGTACTTTGGCTCACCTCGCTACCACTCGAGTCGCCTCGCTGAAGGAGACCAGGGAGCGCGTACCCATCTCGGCGAACTGATGAGAAGCGTCGCAAGGTAACTTCGCTCTTTCCTGAATCACTCTATGATGAATTTATACAAATTGTTCCAAATTCATTTTTTTTATGGAGATTCACTCTTTGTGAAATAAGCTCTTTAGACTCTACAGATATCTGTCTTTTTTAGAAAGAAGCTGCTTCTAAGCTGACTTGTACAGTATGTTTATGAATTTTATGATGGAATTATTTTAAACAGACCAAATTGAGGATTGTTGGTTTACAGTAATAATCCTCACCCTCCTTATACTGTGAGCGCCATAAATATAATGTAATGATGGCAAGTCTACGCTAACAATATCTTTTGCAGATATCACAATATGTTTAAGGATTTTTTTTAATCTTCTTTGGCACAAACGATATCCAACTTTCATACAGTTTATCATTATGCTTTCTATAATACCTCGATTACAAGCTTAATACTGGGGATGCCGTGTCTACAACACTTAATGAGGGATGGGACAATAAAGTGCGAATTGTACTTTACATGTGTGAACTCAAATATTTCTCTAAATTTCATACTCGGCAAAGATGTTTTTTTCTGCGAGAGGGGACATTACCCACAGTTAATAACATTACATTAACTGCATATTTACTCACTTATTTGTATCTATTGCAAATGCAACAACACTTTGTGAATTATGGGGGTTATTCACTAAAGTCCGAATCGTTGCATATAGGTGCACATTCACCAGATAAAGACAGTCGCAATAGACTGCTAGTATTGCAGTTGCATATTTATACTGAGAATATTGTCGCAGTCCCATCTTTTTTATGGGAAAATTGTCATAATCTTAACTTTAAAAAATTGTCGCAACTTTACAATGGTGAAATTTTAGCGATTTACTATGGGAATCCGCTGTTTGTGAATTCGACAGTCGCACCTTAGTGAATAATCTATGTATCAGAATGAATATTTTTTCCAAGGTGTAACTGGTGTGAATATGGTACTTATGTAGGGACTTATATTAAACTTTTCAGACCCACAACCAGGGCTGCCTGACATCAGGAATCACAGGACCCCACACATCCTGGGAAATGGGGACCTCTAACATATTGTGTCTCTCCCAAGGGACATGTCACCTCCCCCCCCCCCTCCAGCACAGAGAGTTTATGGGGTCCAAACCCCTGCATAATATTAACTGTAACATACTATTTAATATTTTCTTCACGCTAATGTGTATAATGCTGGTTTTGGATATCTATATATACTTTGCTGATTCCACTCTGGAGATAATTTGTTGCTAGTTTTGGCTGTTTATATTCTGCATTCTGAATATAAAATGGCAAATTGCTTTAGATGAATGGGCTATCACTATACTTCCAAATACTCATTACTTTGGCTCCCAGTGAATTCCATACTTTCCAGTAAAGTGTTGCACAGTAGGTGCAGTTTTGCACACCATATAGAAATGTGCATGTTTCTCAATAAGCAACGTTGTGAGTGACTTCATTCTGCATGGAGATACTTTACTAAAAGTACTTCAAGTACTTTAATGAATCACACACATGTTTTAAAGGGTCCAAAGTGGGTTTCTAATGGATGACACTCCCTGTCCACAATCATCTATCCACATTTTTAATCTTTTTAAACACACCCAGCTACGATCCTTCCTGTTTCCTGTTCTCCATTATACTCCTATACGCTTGTTTAATAGAAGATAAAGAGATATAGGCATAGCTCATTCCACCCAACACCATATTTTCCTGCCCAGTTCCATGTATTAATATAAATATAATTCTGCTGGGTGCCATGAATGCAAACAACCATTTTGGTTTTTTTTTAAACATGATTATGACATAGTGCAACATATTATTACATAGTGCACTTGATTAGATTAGGGTTAAATTATTTTACAGAATGGTATTATGCGTAAATGGCATCGCAACGCACTAATGTCTGACTCAAGCAAGTGAATTATTCAGAATTATGAATTGATTGATGATCAACGTATTGTTCCATTAAATATGTGTGGATGTTTCCAGTGTCAATGATAGCTTTATGAAGCTAAACAGACGGGCACTCAGGGAGACTGGAGAATGCTCAGTGGGCCCCAGTAGCAGTGGGTCCATCATCGGGCTCCCAGTAAGGGTGGGTCTCAGGCCCCTCACTAGCTCTTCCAATAGTCCAGACTATCGCCTTACATGACATAAAATGGGTATTGCAAATAAAATATCTAAAATAAATTTTAAAAACATATAAACATCAGTTATTTAGATGGGCAAATAACTGTTAATGACTTTTTATTCCTTTGACATTTCCTAGCCAGACATGTAAGAGTTAAAATGATAAGAAATGATTAAAAACAAAAGCAAAAAAAAAAAAAAGTTCTTATCACATGCAGGAAGGAAAGTCTCTAAACAACAGGAATTAGTGTTCCTTGCTCAGCACCAGAACTAAGCACAGAATTTCCTTCCTGAGATTTGCAAATACACTATAAAAGACCTTAAGTAATAGTACTTATAACCCAGCATCCTTCAACTTTTTTTTTTTTGGGGGGGGGGGGGATATTATATGTTTTTATAGAGGCAGGAGAAATGTGAGAAAGGAAGAAATTAGCTAAAGTCGGATCTGGTAGAGTAGGAGGCCAAAAGGATGAACAATAGAAGAAGCTAGAGGAACAAATGCTGGAGACTCCATAACTACAGGGACTGCAGCAGTAGTAGGGTCAGGACCTGAGAGGTTACTACAAAGGGCAAAACGAATCGAACAGATCATTTTTAAACATGTACTAATAGAGCTTTACCTGATTACTTTAAATCTTAGACTAACAGAGCTTTAACAGATCACTTTCAAACCTATTCTAGTAGAGATGGTTATTCACTAAAGTCTGAATTGTTGCGTATAGGTGCGAATTCGCCAGATAAGGACAGTCGCAATAGGCTGCTAATGTCGCAGTCGCATCTTTGTAATGAGAATATTGTCACAGTTACAAATTTTTTATGGGAAAATTGTCGCAATCTTAACATTAAAAAATTGTAGTGACTTTACAATAGGGAAATTGTAGCGGTTTTGCTATGGGAATCTGCTGTTTGCGAATTTGACAGTCGAATTTGCACCTTAGTGAATAACCCCCTAATTGCATACTTTATATCCTATACTAACAGAGCTTTAACAGATCACTTTTAAACCTATACTAATAGAGATCTAATTACTTACTTCAAATCCTACACTAAGAGCTTTAACAGATCACTTAAAACAGTGATTTTCAACCTTTTTTTTGCCGCGGCACATTTTTTACATTTACGAAATCCTGGGGCACACCACCAACCAAAATGACACTCTGGGAACCTGCAAAGAAATTGGTGGCTCTGCGGGGCAGTCTGGGGCTGGGAGAGCAATCAGGAGCTGAGGGTGAAAATCAGGGGCGGGGTGGACAGCAATGAGCTTAGAGGGGCAAATCAGGGGCTGAGGAGGGAAATCAGGAGTGAGGGGCAATCAGGGGCTTGGAGGGGCAAATGAGGGGCTTGGAGGGGCAAATTAGGGGTTGAGGAGGGAAATCAGGAGTGATGGTCACATGAGCCCTCCTCAGACCACGGACAGAACTCCCTCCTTATGTCACGAGCGGCACTAGGCAGTCAGAGCCGGCAGTTCACGAGCAGCGCAGCAGCTACAAGCGCTGCTCATTACACCTTGTAAGTGCTGAGTTTTCATGGCACACCTGACCATGTGTCGCGGCACACTGGTTGAAAAACGCTGACTTAAAAGACTGTTTTTAAGAAGCAAGGCATTGTCTTAGCTGAACGCTAAAAGCATTCAGCTGAGGCTGTAATAAAAGAAGCAAACTCTCTGCTTATTTTCTCCTGCAATGCCCGAATTGAATCTCAAGTTGGAGGGGCGGGGCTAAATGATGATTGACATTATAGCTGAATTGAGTTTCATGTCCGGCTTTTGGAGCAGAATAGAAGCAGGGAGTTTGCTTCTTTTACTACAGTCTTACAACACCCACTTCTTAAAAGCAGCCTTTTAAGTGGAGCTGGCAGGTGTTAAAATTGATATGTCCAGTTTTATTAAAGCTAAATATAATACCTTATAGGTAAAATTTTGAAGTTTTTGGAAGCACCTCAAAACACTGGAACTGGATGAGATACATACTACTAATGTAAAGCACCTTTCCGTCGAAAAATTAGAGAAATCGCAATTGAAAAACTCGAGATAAAAAAAAAAAAAAAAACTCGCGCTAGAAGAATGAGAGATCTCACACTATAAACTCGGAAATACTGAGAGCAGTCTTTCTGAGTTTAATAACTTTTGCCCAAATTTATGTATAATATGAGATATACACCATATATTTATCCATTTCAATGTCATGGAAAAACACCCCTCTCTTCATATAACATAACCAATAGAATAATGATAACAATAATTCATCATTTGGGGCAATCGTACCAGAGGTCTAGTAACCCATAGCAACTAATCCACTTTTACCATTCACTAATACATGGGAACTACAATTATAAAAGCCAAGTTCTGATTGGTTGCTGCGGGTTACTAAACCTCTGTAAAAGATTGCACCTGTTAGATTGCAAACATTTTACAATTTGTTGTTGCACTTTTGTTCACTAGGGGCAGGGCTGGCATTGGAAGTATAACTCTGTCCCAACCCCCACCTGTTGAGGACTGCCTCCAGACATAATACGTCATTGGTTGATAAATTGGCTGCTTCTCTTTTAAAAACCTGAGCCTACTGCTGAACTGTGCCTATTCTAGACCCTATGGCTGCAAAATCACTTATAATAAAATGGAAGTAGTTTCCCCAGATAGACAGAGAATTGACAGGGTTTACCAGAAAGAAAAGGTGTGGCCAATATTCTGCCTTCCAGTGACTGGGGAAGAGATGCTCTTGTGCAGAGCATCCTCACCACTATACAGGGATTCACTATTAGAACAGTAGTCTGGGCTGCCATCAAAAATCATGACACTGACAACCTGAAAAGTGAGGTCTATCCTTTATGACCTAGCATTTTGTAAACACTCCAGTTACATTGCAGATATCCCAGTTTGATTGCTGACTGCCCAAGTAGACCATTCGTTCCCATTAGTCAGTGTTATAAGCACCATGTAACTAGCCGGCTGGAACCCCTGATTGGCTGAGCTGGTGGACCCCTCCAGTGAGTGGAACTGAGTATTACCTAATGTAATTCTTCATTAAAAGAGGCAGTACTGGTGAGTGACTTGTTGGTTGTTCATTTCAAGCATAAAACAAGCATTTCCAGTTATGATCATTATTATCAGTTCCAGTGGGGATAGATTCACAGACATGTTTGTCGCCAGTAATGGGATTTAATAGGATTGCTGCACCTGAGGCTGAATTGACAGCTCCATAAGGATTTTTTCTCACTCCTTACATCAGCTTGGAGATGAAATAGCAGAGGGTGTTTTTTTGGTTTTTTTTTACCATTATTTTTATTGATTTTCTTTGATTCATTTACAATCAGCAATCAATTTGCCAACCTTAATTTAATAGCATTGTTATGCTTTACCATTTGTGCTACTATGGGGGTAATTCAGGAAAGAGCGAACTTACCTGGAGATCCTTCGATTCACCTCGCCAACACTGGTATGCGCTCCCTGCTCTCCTGCACGCGGAGATCAGCGAACGCTTTAAAGGTACTTCAGCTCGGCGTGGCGACTCAAGTGGTGGCAAGGTGAGCCAAAGTACCTTTAAAGCGTTCGCTGATCTCCGCGTGCAGGAGACCAGGGAGCGCATACCAGTCTCGGCGAGGGGAATCGAAGGATCGCCAGGTAAGTTCGCTCTTTCCTGAATTTATGTATCATTGCATGTTTCCAACATTTGTTACATGTTATTTGGATTATTACTTTCATCCTTATCTTTTATACAGTTTTACTTTTGTCGTCATCCTCTATTTTACTTTAGCATATTGTTAATTATTTTCATCCCATCCTCCTCTGTCCCACCAGAAGCTCCAAGTCTCCTCAAACTTATTTTGCTGTCCCCCATGGTAGTGATATGCTAATTTTATTAGTGGTAATGCATTGTTAATAAGGGCACATCAGCTTTGGACTGTGGGAGGTGTGGAGCCCATCCAGTGCATTAGGACTTCTTTTTTGGCATAGAAAATCATGGTTCAGTATCTATTTCTAATTGTGTTTTTGACAAAAATGTCGTCCATTATCCCTAACAGGCACATTGTGGGGTTAAGAGTTTGGTTCAGTATATTTTCCCTTTCAAGGAAGGTTTCTATGTCCTTCCAAAATTTGTTGACAGGTTGGCATGTCCACATCATGTGGTAGTAGTCTGCGTGGGTGGTATTACACCATGGACATCTGTCTGTTGGGAGTTTACAAATCTGCTGTAGTTTGATTGGGGTTACGTGCAGTTGATGGAATATTTTGTGCTGTATCAATTTGTCTCTGCCTGAGACTAATCCTTTATATATGTTGGTACAGTAGTTGCTTCTTCCCATTCTTCGAATGTCAGATTTGGGAGATTTGTTACCCATTTCTGGAATGCTGCATTAAAGGGTTTAGTTTCCATGTCTGCCAGCAGTGCCGGCTCTGCCATTACGCAGAGTAGGCAAATGCTAGGGGCACTGCCTGCCAAGGGGGGCGCCCCTAACATTTTTTTTTTTTTTACAGTGCCAGCCGGCTGGGAGAGGCAACTGCAGCCACGACTCAACTTTAAATCTCACAATTGATGTTGGAGATGAGTGGGGCGGTGCGGGGCAGGGAAGGTGTCGCAAGGGGGGGCACCGCAGGATGGGGGGGCGCCGTGGGAGGGGTGCCTAGGGCCAGAGCCGCCTCTGTCTGCCAGGTTTCGGTATGCTGGATACCATCTTGGCACTGTTATTACTGCGAACTGTGTGTTCTATGCTGGGTTGATATAACTTGGGGGTTAGGGTCCCAAATTGATTTAGAAAGCAGTGTTTGATTTGGAAGTACTGAAACACCTGGAGCTTCTGTTGGGGAAACTTTTCTTGCTTTTCATTATACTGCACAAAGTTACTATCATGTAAAACATCTATCAATTATTTTATGCCTCTCATTGGCCATATTATGTAGTCGTGATATTTATAGAAGGCTTTGAGCTTTGGGTTACACCAGAGGGGCGCAAATGGAAAATTCCATGCGTTCCCCTATGTATCATATGACAATGCTTGTTTCCATGCATGAAGTGGGGTCAACAATATTTGGGTATATTATTAACTTGGGGTGGTGTTCTAAAGATGATATTTTTGAGCACTTCCCATGAGCTCACAACCTGTGCCAGGAGGCATGTTGCTTGGTTGTCTGGATCTGGGTTTAAGTACCACTGGAAGTAGTATAATTGTGAATCCAGATTGTATTTTTGCATATGGGGTAATGTGAGTCCACCATCCTAGTATGATGCTGTAAGTTTGGTCCAGCTAATTCTGGCTTGTTTATTGCCTCGTACGAAGGGCAATATCATTTTCTTAAGTTGGGTAAAGTATCGTTTGGTCAGGTATATGGGACTGTTATGAAATATATAGAGGTATTTTGGCAGGTATATCATCTTAAATAAAGTAATTCGGCCCCATGTTGTTAATGGTAGCTTGGACCAAATTCTGTTATTATTGCTAAGTTTGGTTGTTATTGGAGCTAGGTTCAGTTGGATGAATTGGGATATGTCTTTGTTTATCATAATACCGAGGTATTTGAAAGTAGTTACCCACTTGAGTGGTACCCCGGTTGTTATATTTTGATTTGGTATGTCATCTAGTTGGAATATTGTTGACTTGTCCCAGTTTATACATGTGCCAGAGTATTTCCCAAATACATTTACAGTTTCAAGTAGAGTTGTGAGTGAGTTGTTTACATGAGCAGGATACACCAGCATATCATCTGCATACAATGACACTTTTTCAACAGTTCCACCTAATCTATGGCCAGTGCAAAAAGGAAGGGTGATAACGGGTAGACCTGTTTGGTGGGAGGGTGGTTTTAGACAGAGTGTGGGCAAACCTAAACATGGAGCCCCATATGCTGGCATGTTTATCAGGTCAGTGCCAGGCAGAGAGAGTGAACAAGGAGAGGGTTGCAGTACAGGAACCTCTAAGTATTAGCACACCCAAAACTGACACTGGTTCTGTGTTATAGATGTGACGCTTTAAAATGCTAACATTTCAAAATAATTTTGTAGTTGGTAAGTCTCCTACCATTCATGTTTAAATCCTGCTCTATATGGTGTCACCACCACCCACGCAGCATCCCTCAATACAGCATCACACTCGCCCACACAGCATCCCTCAATACAGC
>WMED01017774.1:0-12901 GCA_019650415.1 Pipa parva | reverse complement strand
GAGAAAGCACAAAAATAACCGGGCCACAAACAGGTAAACTTTGGGAAACACTGGTCTAGTATGTTTTATCTGAAAATTTTACTTCTGAATTTCAAGCAAGAATAATGAAACCATGTCTGAAAATCTTAGGCTGCAGAGATATTTATAAAGGTGGAACTGGTTGAAGAGTGGAGGAAAATTAAAAAAATAAATATGTAACGAAAGCATCGCTATTTATTACTGATAATGTCTATCTTGATAATTGTTATGAGAACTTCAAGTAATCGATATCGCTCAAGCGCTATTTAAAACTAGAATCAAAAAGGCCAAAATGAAGTTGCTTTCTAAATTTCCCCTTAGAATGGATTGTCAGACCATTGGTCTGTGTTTAGCACCCAAACTATTCGATTTTCAAAATGTCTGAAAATTGGGTCTGTCAATGAATACTGAAGAATCTGGGCACTGCAATGTGTACAAGGTCATCAATAGACTGTAATATGCTTCCCCAAAATTGTCTATCCTAGATGCCACAAGGAAGATCAGTTTCATTTAGCCAAAAGAGTTTCTGCCTGATTACCCACCAATTCAGCCATTTTGATATTAATGGAAGAGGCACTCCATGGTGCATCTCATGAAAAAACACAGGATCTGATAGTTTGGTAACCTGCTGAATTCCTGACTACTTTATTATCTTTTTACAATGTTGAACTTTGAGAAAGACTCTTGCAACGCGGGTGAAATTTATTAAAATTGAAAATCGCGATATCAGCAATATTGATATCGCGATATCGGTAAAAAAAACAGCCGATGTGGCGATACCGATATTTCTGATTTTAATAAATTTCGCCCTTGCTTGTTTCACTGCGGATGATTTCCCTAAAATCAGGCCTCTCCCCACAGTTGTCCGAGCTGATCACTTTACATCAATCAACTGAAAACTGAGCCAGTAGCCTGCACTGTTTACCTTCATGTTCCCGTGGCTCCTCCAATCAGATTCCTCCATAAATTTGATTTTGGTTCTTGTAGAGTTCTGGAACTGGAAGGATTCAAGGCATAATATCAGCTTTATTTTCAGTTTTAAACTGATCTTTGAAGAGTCATCTGGTCACCTGCTGCCCTGCTATACCACCAGGGGTGGGGATTACTGGGGTGATAGGTGTACCTCAAAAAATATTATAGGAATGGTGTATCAAAGTAACTACTTGGCCCTGACACTATTCTATAAAACTGCTGCTTCCAAACTGTATTGAAGGTCTAAGAAACATAACCTAAATGCTGAGAATTAATAAAGTTCTTTATAAGCATTTAAAAAAATAATAATAATAAAAATGGAAAATGCAAAGCCTTTAATATACCTAATAAACTGGGCCTCTGGGTAATTTGCCATTTTTTCATGAGATGACATTTTTTCTGGGATTGGCTCATGGTTGTGTTCTAGCTAACAGCAATGCTTTTAACACATTGCCATTGTGTCCTTGTCGGTAATGAACACTAAGAGAAAGATGTCCAGCAGAAGGAATCCTCACACTTTTCACTTGAGACTAAAATATTCAGCTTTATTTTGTCTGTTTCCCATTTAAGGTGTTTGAGTGCTAAAAGCAGGCTCCTTAATCATCTCACTCACAAGGCTAATAGACTTGGGTGTTTAGGGGGTCAGCGCTGAATTTAATTTAACATTTTACAATACGTCCACATGACCAGAAAATTTGGACAGCTTGATAGGATTCGCTGAGCCAAATAAGGAAGACCAAAAACAACCCGTTAATGTATAGGGGGAGAATGGCAGCAATCAATCCTCTTGTGAATTACCCAGAGAGCTTTGAGACGAAGCAATTATCTGGCATTGGGGATTAATAGTATAGTGTGAATACCAAGCTGTATATGTTAGGTCCAGAATATGTTCCCTATAGAAAACTACAAAGAACATTTCTTACTATTAAGTGAGATTAAACGTAATGGCCTGATTTAATCACAAAAGCAGAATTAAATTCAGATGGTAACTTCAAAGTAGACACATGAGCGTAGCCTAGCACATACATTTACATATAGCTGGAATAGCTTGGCCTTAGCCACAATGGGGTGGGCATCTCTCTGACCACTTAGACAATTTTCTCTTCTTGTCGTCACATTCACTGTATTAATCTGCAAATTGCTTCTTGCTGAAAAGGACAAGAACTTGGAGTTTGGGGCATTCATGGGAACTGTACTTTGTCTTCAATTTTAAAATGTCTTTGCAGAGTCAACAAGGAGAGAATAAACGTAATCAGATTTCCAAAAAGAGAATTCCGCACTCGGCTTGTTTAACGAAATCTCCATCGTCAGACAAATTTCATTCTTTTTGTCTTTTTTTTTAAAAATTTACAGCAATTAAAAGAATTGAACAAAACAAATAACTATAAATAAAGAACTTTGTGTTTCCCCCAACCCAACCAGTTGGAATAACATTAGATATTTCAATATTTTCTGGTTTATCTACCATAAATGTTATGAAGTCACGGCGTAAATAAAAGCCCTTTTTACTTCGTCATCAATTTTAAGACTTCCGAAGGGTGAAATTTAATAAAATCGAAAATATCGATATTGCAATCTTGAATTTACCGATATCGCGATATCAAATGATTTATTTACGATATCGCAATATCCATATTACCAATATCGTGATATCGGAATTTTGCCAAAATGGTAAATTCGATATTGCGATATCGGTAATATCACTGTCATGATATCGAATTTTCCATCGATATTATGGATTTTCCATAGAAATAAACAGATTAAAAGTTTCAATCGAATTGAGATATTCAAAATTTATTAAAGGCGAAATCGGCGCTTCGATCGAAAATTTTTACCGATCAATCGGAATTTGATTTCGATCAATCGCATCACCGATTACACTTTTAATAAATTTTGCCCGTTGATATTACCAATATCACAATATCAGAATTTATCCGATATTGGCAATATCGGTATCACAATATCGGTAAAAAAATCATTCGATATCACGATATTGGTAAAATGTATTCAGTGTTGCGACATCGATACTTTCGATTTTATGAAATTTCGCCCTTAATATTAATGTGATAGATGGGTATGTAATATGGACTTCTTATCATAAAGAGGTTGGGATTCATTTTTTCTATTTTCTAGGACAGGTTAACCAAAAGACAGCTTTGCAGTTATTCTTGTTTTATTTTTTGGAAGTATTTAACTTTTTCTTCAGAAGCTCTTTGTTGACATTTAAATGGTCTTCTGGTTACTTAGGGTGCATTAGCCTAGCAACCAAACAGACACTTGCAAAGAGATCGTCTGGGGCCTGAACAGAAAGAGAAGCAATGACACAAAAACAATTTCTAAATGGAAAATCAATACCCATTACTTGAGTATTTATATTATTTTCTGGTTTCCAGGGTTCATGACTCCCTAGCAACTAAAAAAGATGGCCCAAAACAAATCTGAATTAAAAAATAAACAATTGCAACCTATCTTGCAATGACTACATATAGAGACTTTCTTTGTGCATTTGTTATTTAGGGGGGATTTCACCATAGTGCAAAGCGAGCTCCGGATCTTTCGCCTCTCTTCGCACAGACTATTATGCGCTCGCTGATGTCCTGCATGCGGACATCAGCGAACGCTTTAAAGGGATTCCAGTCTCGGCAAGGCAACTCAAGTGGTCTCGCCGAGACTGGGATCCCTTTAAAGCGTTCGCTAATGTCCGCGTGCAGGACATCAGCGAGCGCATAATAGTCTGTGCGAAGGGATGCGAAGGATCCGGAGCTCACTTTGCACTATGGTGAATTACCTCCTTAGACGTGTTTATTAGTATGCCACAGATGCAGAGCGATATGTATAAAAAGATGAAGTTATTCACAATAGGAAAGGATATGAAATTCCAAGTTTATAGTTACTGTACTGTATATTCAGTCTCTGTTTCCAAGATTCAAACGTATGACATTTAGCTATTTCACTTTTTTTTAAAAATGGGCTTTTGGGTGCACTTTCTGACTATGTAATGCCTAAAGCACCATAGAAAACAATGGAACTGGGCAGGGTCTGTTTAACAACATGGCTGCTATCAGTAAAGATTAAAAAACAGACAGAAAGCAATCGAATTAATTCATTGAGCTTCAAATATGACATTATTAAAAGGGCTGTATTTGAATACATTTTTTTAAAAAGGGGCATATCAAATTAGTATGCCCCTTTCCATATATCGCAGTGAGCCCTAATAATCCGCCATATGATGACTTGATAAGCAGAAATCCAGAGCTTTCTCTAAAAAACTACTCAGGCTGAAGGAGGACACACCTGTCTCCCAGCAGACAGTGAAGCCAATGCATTCTATCATAAGCCTTGTTAATGAGAGGCACTGCAGGAGACTACTGTATTAACGCTTTATTTGGACAACCTGTTCCCACAGCTGAGGTTCTTCATGCCTTATATTCATTTGATTGTTATCGCTGGACCCCTTTCTATTGCCACCAAACAGTTTTTTTGGTAAGTGGTGATTGAAAAAGATGAAGGTTTTGCCTGTACTTGAATGCAAAGCCATATTTTCTTCTCCTAACTATCAATGCCAACTTGTTTATCATAGAAAAAAAGACACCAAGCATTCTGCAAAACAGTCAGCAACCTGGGGTGGGCATTGTGAATTAATATGCCTATAATGCATATTTATACAGTGTCATCCATGTTTGTATCTAAAGTAATATATGCATATTGCATACATTTATGAAACTGCGTACAATTAGGCATTACTGTAACAATTTATAGTATATCCTCAGCTGTGCTGATTAGAATCTTTAGTGCAACTGCTGCTGATTAAACACACAGTAGGCAAAATCCAATCAGGAGCGAGCAAATGCACTCTGCAGGGTTAAAGGGACTGTACTAATTTATGTAAAATTTAATTTTCCTAAGAGAGATTACAAAAAGGGTTGTGTTACTGTTTTTATCAATATAAATCATTTTGAATTGTAACTAAGAGCTTATAGCTGTTAACTTCAGTGTTCACATACATATTTAATGGAACTCGCTCATTAATGGGGATTTAGGGGAATCCATCAAAGTCTGAAAAGTTGTGTAAGGCCCGGTTCACACATGGAGCAGATGCGCCGCGTATTTAGAAATGCGCATCTAGAAAATACGCCAGCATATTTTCTAGATGCACATTTCTAATGTACTTACCTAATATATATGGGAGAGAGTTATTAAACTTTCCAGCAGAAATCCCTCATCATTCTCGCAAGATTTCTTTCGAGATCAAATTTTTTTGGTCCCGATTTTTCATAATATTCGATAGAAAGGTAGCCCATGTAACTAATGTAAAGTATGGCTACCTAACCATCAAAAAAAATTTAAAAAATCAACATCAAATAACTCAATCTCAAGATCTCAAATAATCTCGTGATCCAGAGAGGTCTTTCCAAGTTTAATAAATTTCTCCCATAGCGTGAACGCTCCCTTGGCGTTCGTGGCTCTTCCAATCTGGCCACAGCATTTTGTGCACAGTGTACATACGCTGGCAAACAGTCACTCCAAACAGTGCAAAGTTTTATAACCAGCAGGCCTGCTCCCCTCTGAATATATCAATGTAAATATTCCTGGAAACAATTATATGTGCACACAATAAACTAAAAAAACTGTGTAGCACAGCTTTAATAGAGTGATAAAATGAATAAAGAGTTTGTCAAAACATTAGTGGAGAAATGATCATTTTCATGCCAACTGATAGAAAGTTAAAGTGCAAATTAGGGAAGTACAAAATATTTAATAGATTAACTTCAAGTAGACTTATGGGTAGCTGATTTACATTGGGATAATTTCCCTTATTAGCAAGTCAAAGAACAAATGGAATGTTTCAATCCCCATGAAAATGAATGAGAGTTCTAACGCCAGATTCCCACTTATGGAAATGGTTTGTTTAAACCAGGCAAGATCAATAAAGTCTACTGTTTCATCTTTGGTTTACTACACAATAAATATCTCTGGCTGAAAGAACATTTTATTATCCTGAAGAGGGTAAAATGCTTAACCAAGGTTGGGTGGTATACGTTGTACTAAATCGAAACGTTAATGAGAAACCAAATAATTATTTTGAGAAAGCACTTGAGAACTAAAGAGATTGGTAGGTGGTCATCCCTAAACTGGTTGCTTTTCTTTAATCCAGTACTGATTTTCAAGTGGATACCATTCCCTTTCTGATTAGCTTTGCCCGCACGCTTAAAGGATGACAGTTCTACTGCCGTCCCTTCACTTCATCACCAGCAAGACCAATTTCCCAACATAAAAGACCTGAGTGCTAAGGTGAAAGGTCACCAAACAATATCAACTACTGCCTGGAGTTTGGAGTTACAAATTTAAGGAAGGACCATAGATGAGGGCAACTTATTTTCATTAATTTTGCAGATTTGATTTTCCTTGATATGAAGAGACCAGATGCAACTTTGCTTACCATAATTGAGTGTTTTCTTCCAACTCCATTCACATTCTCTAAATAGTCATAAAGTGGTCAATATCTCAACTATATTTATTTTTAGATGCTTTAAAACAGTCCAAATGACCAGTGGCCTCCGCCTGCAACACTGCACCCTACCACTCCCCCCCGGACCAAATGAATTGGATTTACCTGAATAACTGGACTGCTGCTGATAGTTATTAGTATGCCACTGCAAATGACCACTATTAATCTGGGATGTTCAAGCAGCAGAATCTTTTAGGCGGCTCCCACAAATAATGGTTTCTATAACACATCTAATCAGAACCATTGATAATTGTTCTTCTATGATATATACTGTGATGAGTCTGTCAACTGATTCATTCAATAGTGCTCTTAAGACTTGAAAACCATTGTATGTGTGGTATTTTGTCCAGCACAAAGAATCAGGGGACACATTGATCAAATATCTCCATAATACCCCAAAAAAACCTGTATTCTAGTCTTGGAAATTATAAGGGTTAATGTAGACCAGAGATTTCCAAACTTTTCTCTACCCATGGACCCATTGCCATTCTTTTAATTCTCTGTCGACAACCCAATCGAAGATCGATTTCAACTTCTAAAGGTTTTTTGTTGTAAAAAAAGGGTGGCACAATCAAAAAAATATCGATCAATATTTTCGATTGATTTTTTTCCCATCTACACATCTCGATTGATTTTTTTTTCGGAAAAAAATCGACCAAAATGTTTCATTACGAAAAAAATTGATCAAAATGTTTCAATCAGAAAAAATCAATGGAAAATATTGATCGATATTTTTCGATTGTGCACCCTTTTTTTACAGTGAAAAAACTCGAGAAATCAAAATTGATCTTCTCAAGTTTTGAAAATTTTGCCCCAAGGCGTGCCTACGCAGACGCGACTCGCTATTGGCGTGCAGTGGGCTCATTGAGAGAACCGTACTGTGTGAAGTTATGCTGCATGCAGTCTAAATGGACTCTAGTATGTGGACCCCCATTTGCATCTCATGGACCCCCATTTCTTTTCTCCCTGACATGGACCCCCTGCAAATTTATATGGACCACTTTGGGAACCAATTATGTATTCAATTGTGATTATCTCTTTTAGGCAAAGTAAAGTTAATAAACAATATTTATAGTTCATATAATTTACTGCTCTCATTTTATAATAACTATTTTATAGTAGACACTCCTGTCTCGCCATTTTTTCTGCAGAAAATCAGTTTGAAATATTAAATCTGGGACTTGACTAAAAAAAAATTGAGAACCCTGGAGCTTATTCATCAATTAGTGAATTTGTATAATGTTGCAAAATGGAAGACAATTCGACACATCCCAGAAAATAACGATCTTTGCAGAATGTGTGTTTGTCAGTTTTGCATCAAAAGATTATAATTTTTTGCAGTGTGACAAACTGCCTCACAGTTCAGGACATTACGCCAACGGTGTATTTGTAAAAGATAATGGCTGAAAATAAGTAAATAAATAATATCACAAACCAAATTTATTTATCAGTGACATTTAGATGATAAAAATAGTTTGGTGACTTCACCGGTCTTTTAAAGTAAGGACCTGTGCATTTTCTAAGCAATAATCTAATCTTATCAACCAGAACTGCAGACCTCTTGGTTGATTTTTTTATGAGGGGGCGAGGAGGTTGTTTTCTGCAATCCTTGTAAGAGCAGATCAAAATTCAACGTGTGCCATCAGCTTTAGACAATATATATGGCCAGCGCATATACACCCACAGAGATGTGATAATTGAGTTATTGTCACAGTCTGTGTATTCTATTTGCTCCATAATGGTTGTAGTATGCTATAACTCCAGTTTGGTTCCAGAAGCATTTATATGAATTATGGGAGGTTCTGAGTTTCCCAGGGCTTAGATCCATATGCTCAATGGATTCTGCATCCTATGCTTCTGTGTAATTCCGGGAATTAGCCTCATTGTTATTCAGGTAGGATAGCCTGGTCATGAACTGCACTAATCAAAAAACCAACTCCACCAACTCACTGAGGCTTGCTTTCTGGCCTAAGCCTCCCTCTGACCTCTGTTAACAAGCAAGTTGCAATAGATGCGATGCAGATTGTTCTTTGGGATTGTTGCACCTTCTACAGTTACCAGACATCTGTGTAAGCTCCCACCCTACTTGTGTTGGCTATCAGGGTCAGTAATGTTCAACAATTCATCGTGGGAAGTCTTTCAGAGGAAGTACTAGGTCATAAATTTGATCTAACGAGAGTCATCTATCAAACACAGTCTTGCTGAAAAGCCTTAATCCAGAGTGGGTTGTAGTTCTTTTTACACTGGCAACGTAAAGTGGTTTAGTATTATAAGAAGGTATAAGCCTGAACAGCTACAAATGGAATTAAACAAACCTGGGAGGTTACAATGTAATTCCAGGTGTTAAATAAGTTAGAGCATTATACACAGAAAGTAAGAGTTAATTATAACGACTTAAATTCTTAGAATATCCATACAGAAATTATAGCTGTTATAAAGATAGGAAAATCAGAAAGACTGATGAAAAAAAAATAGGTTTGAAGACTAAGGGGGTTATTGATTAATGTTCGAATTGTCTTGTAAAGGTGGGAATTCACCACTTCCCTATGTTCTGGTATTCAGCAAATTCTGCAATGTGGCGAATTCATCAGCAAATGATGGTCACACACTACACAATAGACGGCTACTGTCACGATCATGGCTTTATTATGGGAACATTGTCGCGGTCGCGGATTTAATATGGGAATCCGCTGTTTAGTGAATAAAGGAATAGAGAATGAGGGTGTTGCCACCCAAAAGGGATGAGAATTCACTTCCACTGTCTAATTCTCACTTTAGTCAATAAGCCCCTAATTGTCCTGTGCAGGCAGCATTTTTGTATTTTTTGTATTCATTCATTTCTTATATAGCGCCACTATATTACGCAGCGCTTTACAGAGATTCGTCATTCACTTCAACAATTTGCACCTATTCTTCGTTGACAATACTGGTTACCAAATTAGAGCAAAATGATGCCATTTTTATGGTAATTCACGCCAGAATGTTCTCATTACTGCAGAAGTATTATTATAATGGATTATAAATTATAATTATTAAATTATAATTATAATGAAAACGTATAGAAACAAAATACGTACGCTATGAATATAGTGAACAAAAAAAAAAAAGGAACGATGCTAAGTACAGAGTCTTATCAATTCTGAGTCCCCTTGGTCAGCTGCTGACTCTCTGATCCACAAGTATCAAACTAGTACATAGCATAGAGATGTTGGAGAGTCCCGCTGGATCCTATGGGGAACACAATGGGATATCACTGTCACCATAGACAGATAGTGATATCACTGTCACCTTAGAGAATTCCAAAGTAATGGAACTCACAAAATTCCATGGAAAATGGCAATGGAATACTGTTGGGGTGTATTACCAACCTTCCTTGGTGTCTTGTTGTCCCCTCAGAGATCTTGGTCCTTATATTCCAAGGATGAAATGTAATAAACTCGGAAAAGGCCAATTTCACCTTTCTGAGTTTATTCCCGCGAGATCTCGGCAGTTTCTCGTGATAAATAATCACCAGATTTTTTTCAAAACTTTTCAATCGATTTAAATCTAATGTAAAGTATAGTTACCCTTTTCATCAAAAAATTTGATAGAGAAACTCGATTGAAAAGTTTCTGTCGATAGATATCGATTGAAAAAATCTTGCGATAAGCCTTTTCCAAGTCTTTCCTGACTGCTGTAGGGGAAATAGACTCCCAAAGAGTGACATACAATAGTGTAATATAGTCAATAATTTTATTACACAAGTAGACACACTTACATGTGGTTAGATTAAGATATGGTCATCAATAAAAGATGCATTTCGTCATTTAAAAGGCTTCTTCAGAGAGTTTAGAGCTAAATGCCACATTCATTGGCTTTATAAAAACAAAACAAATAAATTAAAGTAAAAGTGAATGTGACATGACTGTTTATCTGTTCCATATCTTAATCTAACCACATGCAAGGGTGTCTTTACTTGTGTAATAAAATTATTGACTATATTACACTATTGTTTGTCTCTCTTTGGGAATCTATTTCCCCTACAGCAGTCTGATATAGGAAAGACTTGAATTATAAGGACCAAAAACTCTGACCGGACAACAAGACACCAAGAAAGGTTGGGAATACAACCCAAAAATATTCCATTGTAATTTTTCCATGGAACTTTGTGAGTACCATTACTTTGGAATTTTCTATGGTGACAGTGATATCTCCACTAGGGTTTCTTCCCATTGTGTTCCCCACAGGATCCAGTGAGACTCTCCAACATTTCTATGCTATGTTATCATGGCGTTGCCTACTTTAAGTAGATCCAAGTGTAATGACATCCCTACAATATGCCTGTTCATCTTGAATTTGCTGCAACTTGCCACTGCTACTGTTCACAATTCTGGCAAATGATTTCATTTTACATTTTGCCATAAAATTCAAACTATGACAAATATGACCCTCACTCTTCAAACCATCTTAAAAAGAAAGAACAAAGTGATGTCAATATATTAGGATATTTTGGGTGAAATAAATGCATTTTAATTTTTTTTTTTTTTTTTTTTTTGGAATAACATGTGACCATAGTTCTACGGAAACTGCTTATCTAAAATCCTGGGTAAGCAGTAGAAATTTCCTACTATCACATGCTATTGTGATGACTTGTGTATTGTGATGTAATAAATATCCAATACGTTTAAATACAGAAGGAAGACCGCCAAGGAAGATGAAGTCCAGAAGCGTACCAGAGGTATCTTTCACCTGCCAGGAAGATAATCCAATGCTTTTTTTCCTTCCTAGTACAATATTGATGCCCTGCAGTGAATGACATAGAACAATACGCCAAAGCTCATCGGATTTCTAAGCTGTCTAGCATTGTAGTTTTAATTAACTATGTTGGATATGGTGTAGAGAACAGCATGCGTTGGCCATTAAGATCTCAACAATCCCATGTCAAATTGTTTCTGGAAGTGATAGAAAGTAAAGGATTATTTTGTGTGTGTGTAAGCAAGTTAAGGAATGTAGATTTAGGGGAAGCCACACTTTTCTCTCTACCCTTGTAGTTTAGTTCTTATGAGGTTGGCAGAGACTGACTTTTTTTTTTTTTTTTTTTTTTTTTTTTTTTTTTTTTGCTTAATTAAGTTGTTCTGAAGAAGGCTGGTCCAGCAGTTGCATCTACGTGGGGAGTCTCCAAATGAAGAGAAAGCAGTGGGTGTAGTCAACACAGAAAGGGGAATTCAGTTATTGTTTGGGTGTAGACGGGTCATTTTTTTCAGAGTTACTGCCGCCTGAATGACCACAGGCCTTGCACACTGCCGTCAAAGGGTGCAAAGCTACTTAACTGCAACTACTTTGGCTCTAACAAGTCTAAATAAAATGTAGGCAATCTTATTTCTGAGGCATTATCTCCAGAGTCAAATAGTGAACTTGGTACAATTGTATCTTTTAGAGAAGAAGCAGCAGCTGGGCTTTCTCAGTTCCCCCACACACCAGCTGGACATGGGGGTCTTTTTTTTTTTTTTTTTTTTAGTTTAAAACAAGCTATTCTTTTTCCTCTCTGTCTTGATTGGAGTTCAAGTTTTTTGATTTTTAAATTCAGTAGCGTTAACATATTAAAATACAAGGGTTGCAATGGTTATGATGCACCTCTTGTCTTGGGGAATTAAAGGAGAGCCAATCTAGCCACATCTGCTGGAAAGGGCGTAATTAAAGGGAATGTAGTCATTGTGACTGAGACCCTGGGACCTTAGTGAGACACCAAAACAAAAAAAAAGTCTGGATAAAAAAAATGAAAATAACATGTTGGCAGTAGATGAGGACATAGGTTTCAGCGTCCATGTTCCTTTCATTACTGCACTGTTGAAAAGAATGCTGAAATCAAGCAGTGGATGGGCTCTTGTTGATTCTTCATGGAAGTAATGAAGGCCTTATGAACCATGGGGTGAGGGACTGAGGTGGATCCACACCCCCTAACTAGTGGAGTGCCGGCCTGTTACACAACATGTAAGAAAAAAAAAACACATGTTGTGTAATGGGCCAGCACCCCACTAGTTAAAGGGTGCAGATCCACCTTGGTCCCTCACTCTATGGTTAGGTAGGGGGTGAGGGACATAATTAGGTTAGGGCCCCATCCCCATAGCACTGATGGGGTTGGGAGCCATGGGAGGGGTTCAGCAATTGACCCCTCTAGGTAGAAATCCCCTCCACACCCTCATAGTGGTTGGTAGAAGTGGGGCAGATAGGCGTCCCAGGGACCCCTTCTTTTTGTTTCTATAGGCCCCCCTACCCCACAGGGACACATTGGGGCAGGGGGGATGGGGAAGGGAAGTGGCTCCTATGGAATTACTTCCTGCACTTAGCAGTCCCCTCACTCAACCTAGCGCTAAGTGAGGGGTGATGTTGGTTGAAGGTGTGGGGGTCCCAGGGACCCCTGCT
>WMED01017773.1:0-12901 GCA_019650415.1 Pipa parva | reverse complement strand
TTACCTGTAGAAAGGAGGGGGTGATTCGGTTGTTTTGTTACCGAATCAATAGGGGAAATAGTCAATACAAAAGGGCTAAAAATGAATGTTAAATTTGTAACATCTGTAATATTTTGATGACAAAATTTGATAAACTCTGACCAAATAAGTAAAAAGAATTATATTTGAATTTTACAAAATGATTTTCAAGGATTTCTACTGTTGCTTTATAAATTTTTTTTACTGATTGTTAAATTGCAAAAGATCAATAGGTATTAGCTGAATAATGATTAGGACTTATCCAATTGATATTTTGGGGGTAATTCAGCAAAGTGCGAACTCACCTTACGATCCTTCAATTCACCTCACCTAGACTGTTACGCGCTTGCTTCTCTCCTACATGCGGACATCACTAAACGCATTAAAGGTATTCCAGTCTTGGCAAAGCAACTCGAGGGGTCGCAAGGTGACTGAAATAGCTTTAAAGTGTTCGGTGATGTCGGCATGTAGGAAAGAAGCGAGCGCGTAACAGTCTCGGCGAGGTGAATCGAAGGATCGTAAGGTGAGTTCGCACTTTGCTGAATTACCCCCAAATTTATCTTAATTGAAGGATTAAAAAAGGATCTGATTTAGTAAAACGTACTATTTTCTTCTTTACGCTCTTTCCTAGCTGCAGATGTGTCTGGGTATGCACTTTTATCATAAAAAGAATCTTTTTCACTTTCAAATCCTTATTTTTTATTATTTTTATTATTCGAAAAGTATGTGGTAAATGCTGATATTTTATTTTAATTTCTCGTTCTTTGTATTATTTTGTTCATGTTTTATTATTTCCCAAACCATTATAACTCATTGTGCGTAATATATATTTTCCCCCAAAATGTAGAAATTAACAAAATAAACATTGGAAAGCAATAGAGTCATATGGAATTATGATACTCAAAAGATAGGTGTCCTGGTGGAAGCATGCAACTAGTATTAATCTAAAGTTCTGGCCTTTTAATATAGGGTTTATGCAATAGCACCACATGTAAAGTTGAAACACAGGAGTTAGACAATAAAGAACAAACCAGTTATAATTAGATAGAGCTATGATTCTACACTGGGATCTAAATCTGAGGCCTAGTTGTCAACTGAGTTCTCTCGTGCTACCACACCACTTACTACTGGATATGTGCCACAACATCTTGTCCACAGAATTCAATTTTGTGCAAAAAATAAAATTCAGTGTACGCAAATATTATTCTGGGTTCATTTTTGTGCACAAAACATTTTTTAATACAAAATACTATTTTGTGTATCAAATGTTATTCTGTGCAGATAAAATACTTTTATGTCTTCAAATTTTATTCTTTGCACACAAAATCCAATTCTTTATGCATTAAATAGCATTTTCTATACAAAAAAAGTTTGTTTGCACAAAATACTGTTTTTTTAACATAATTTGAAAGTTTACAAATTAATTAATTTATTAAAATCTACATTTTGTATATTTTGTGGATACTAAAATTAATTTTGTGCTCACTAAGCATAATTTGACCAACCAAAAAGTATTTAGTGCACACAAAATGTAATGGATTCATTTTGTGCTTACAACCTGGCAAGTATTAGTATATTTATACTTAGGAGCTCTAAGACCACTATACACAGGGAGACAGGCTTAAAAGTTTACTAAGGCAGGCTAAAATCATTTTTTGCAGCATGTTCTGTTCTCAGAATGAACAGAAAGTCCAGATTGACTAGGTTACTGCATGGGGTACCATGATGCAGGGAAACCCCAAATTCTGGTGACCATATACCTGTAAACTCACCAATCCAACTATCCTGTTGCATTTTACCACCCTGTATATATGTCTGCCCCAAAAGGGTCAAAAGTTCATTGCACAGCAGTTCCCATCTTTAAGACTGTAAGCTTCCTGTCTTGTGACAGGAAATAAAACTATGTAAAATACCTTTATTGCAAATTTTACCCAGAAGCTACTTACCAGAGTTTAGAATCATGATTAAGTACTGCACCAATAGACCATGTTACAGCAAAGAAACTGTAAGCAATAAGCACATTTACAATCTCCACATTCTTTCGATAAGCAGCAACATGGAAACCTTGTCCGTTTGTCTCAGAGATATCAACAGTCTTGTTCTCATTATCAACTCCAGAGTCTTCAGAGCTAAAATAGGTAAAATTCTATTAACTTCAAATACAGTATAACAATGAATAATATTTCTACATTTTTCAATATCTTTAGGTCAATAAATGTTCTGAACAAAGTAAAATAATTTTAGTCTGGCATCTGGATACTACCACTACATAATTAGTTTCCTATCATTTGTGGGGCGCCCTCTGAGAAAAATAAAAGTATCTTGCTGTGAAAAACATTTTAATAATTTATAAAAAAAAAAAAAAACATTTTAAGTTTTTATTTCATATAAAGCAGCTATTAAGAAATGGAAAATGCCTACTGAACATTGTAATTATGTAATGCATCGCACAGGAAGATGACAGTGAGTCAAGGTTACATGCGGGACCGTGATGACCAGAATTTTCTTCCCAGTGGATTTTAGTGATTATTGAGAAAATGTTGCAAATGAGGTAACACTGCTAAAATATAATGCATTGAACATTTCCTCAACTAAATCTCTAGTTAATCTGATTATTTAAATAACCAAAAGTCTTGGGTAAATAATGAAACTTGCTCAGTTAAATGTATGAAGAACAAATCCAACAGGCATGATAGAGTCATTTCAGTATCTAATGTTGCCCAGGGCAAATGTCTTCTAAGTACCACCTACCTTCCATATACCCAAGTACCCTGCAACCAACTTAACCCCTCCCTAACTTATTTTTACTTTTGCTGTGGGGGGATTGGGTGGTAGTAAGTGGATTGGTGATGGGGACGGGGACAGGGACAGCAGTGGTTAGATGATGCCAATGTAATAATGTCTGAAACTACCATACTGTTTTAAGAATTAACTGAAAATCAAGAGAAGATAGAGCAGAAGATACTAGAAGATTAAAGCATTGTTATGTCAGGATAACAATGGGATTATTAAGAGGGCTGAAACATTAAAAATAAAAATGCCACATATGCTTTTATGGTTATAGTCTAATGGTTTTATAGGATAAGATGGTCATTAATGCAAAAAAAACAAAACAAAAAACAAACACAATAATTTAATCAAAATAGTCAAATTGCAGCATCTTCACATGTATCTCCCACAAAAAATGTGTGTGCCTATGTGAATTTGCTGCTATAAACTTCTAAGTTTGATTAACACTTTATTACAGCTGGAACCACTTTTTTTTAATATTTTGGTTGTTTTATTTGGGTGGGAGTGCCCAGATGTCTGAACCCTGAGGAGCGCCTATAATTTTATTTTTTGCAAAACCACCATAATATACTAACTTCTTTCCCAACTGTATGTCAATATGCCACATACCTTTTTGCCAACTATCTTCACGGTAACCAGAACGTATGGAGATGTAAATACCTGTATACTTTTATTTATAAAGCAACAATAGTTTACACATCACTAAGTAAAATTTAAGTGAATAATTTAACAATAAAATTATATTAAATACAAACAAAACACCTTTATCAGCATTTCAAAAATATACCCCTTCGCTGCTTGCAAGTAGCATAGATAGATGCTTCAATAATAACATGTATTGAAATATTTTTTATTAGTAGTTTATTTTCCTCATTTATAAGAGCATTTTTTATCAACTGGATGAAAATTTATTATAATTCTCTACCGACACTGGTGAAATTGATTAAGATATTTCAATAAAACTTGTTTCATTATTTAGTATGTATTCTTGGCAGCAAATGGAGATGAAGCGGTGCTGAGACTGTAATTTACCAAACAATCTGTGATAGCATTGTTTATACCTTCACTAACAAAATAAGTTAAGATAATTCAAGAGAACTCAGTAAGTAAATCCTATAAAAAAAAAAAGATCTATGTGCCCTAATTTGTTTTTTTGAACTTATAACATTTGTCCGATTTCCTCCTTGACCAGTGAAGCTACATTCGATCAACATGAAGTTCTTAGGAACCTAGACAAGATGAGAAAGGTGTTGTGGGCTTTTCTATTTTTGCCCTTTGCCCAAAGTTTGTTGTTTTTATGCACGCTTTTAACATGAATCAATAAAGCAACTCATTTATACCTTATACGGAGTGCTGGAGTTATCTCACAAATGTCTCCTTGAAGCCGTCCGACATCTCCGGAGCACCCGTCTTCCTACTTTTGCATATGGGGATGTAGCGGTCAGTACAAACATATTTTCAACGTGAGAAAGGTCACTGCTCCTGAAGTCTTTCTTTCAGGCCCATGAAGTAGTCTAGGATGGGCTAAAGTTGTCTTTGACACCATCGCTCCTCATCTTAATCTGCAGTCTTCATCCGACGTAATACATGGGTTAATCCAAAGGCTCTTCTGTTCTTGATAAACAACTGCTGCCTGGCGCCCGCAACAAAATAAAAAACCTCGGAGGTCTATCTTCTTTCACTATTTATAGCGGAGTATACCCCCTGCCCCACAGGGATATTTGGGTAAGAGAACGAGGAGCGGTTCCTATGCTTAGCGCTTTGAGGGAGTGAGGGAGATAGGAGTACCAGGGACCGCTTTTTTAAATTCTACATGACCACCTACCCCAAAGGGACAAAGAAATGAATAGGCAGGATTGATTAGGATTGACATTGTCTCCAGTTTATCATAATTTGATCACTACTACTGTCACCATATTAAAGTCACCTACATTGTAACAAGTGTTATTTCTTTCCCTATGTGACACTATTCATAGTTTGTGTTGTCACTTGGTCACTATATTTTCTATCATTCAAGCGTACGGCCTCTTTACACCAAACCGCCACTTTACTGCCCTCAGCCCCAACTTTGTCACCTTGAGCTGGTGAAGTGGATACTTGAATTTGGAACAACACGCCTGCCTTGCTGAATTTTTTACTTTGACACACCCCAGCATCTTGTAAGAAGACAATAGTCATGTGCCTGCACGTGCAAACGAATTCAAAAAGCTGTGTAGGTTTGTGACCATCAGAAGATGTCAAACTGGATGCAAATTCTCCACATCATATAGTGTTTGCTGAATATGCACATTTGTGGAAGTGGTGAATAGATGCAAATTCACCATATCTACATCACTGTTCGCACTTTGATGACTAATACACCTAAGTGCATAATCAGAGCTAATTACTGCAGTTATCCATGTTTTATGAAAATAAATTACAAAGTATCCACACAGCCTGTATGTACCATGCCTACTAACATGTATAAAATATACATAATGCAGGGCTGATAGGACATTAGCTCATTGCATAGCTGGACTGAAAACCTTTGCAGTCTATAGTGCAGTCTCAGAGCACATTAGTAACAAGCTCTGTAGTCTATAGTGCAGTCTCAGAGCACATTAGTAACAAGCTCTGCAGTCTATAGTGCAGTCTCAGAGCACAATAGTAACAAGCATTGCAGTGTGGGGGGAGGGTTAATTTCTTATAAATACATCATATGAAACTTCAACTGTCTTACACAGAATCCAAATTCCACAATGCAGTGATCTGGGCTATAATCTAGATTTATTTATCAGTTGTAACAATATTTTTAAGTCAAACTGTTTTCCCCCAGTCCCTGAGAAGGAATATTATATAGAGAATAAAGATGTCTGCCTCCAGCGGCAACGTTACAGGCATCAGTGTTCAGTGCTGTTGGGCTGCTGCACTTATGAACTGTTGTAATAAGCCCTATACATAAGGTACAGAATTTTTAGCCTAAATATTTATGAGGCTTTTCTGTGAAGCTTTAGTTGCCCTTTAATTATCATCAGCCCTATAGTAGTTAAGGCGAGATAGTTCTTTTCTTCTAAATCTAGTCAGTTTACTGTAAAAGAAAATGTAAGAAAAAAAGGGGAGCAGACTGGGGATAAGTGTATTTAAGGTGTGTCATATCCTTCCTTCAAACAGAAGAAAATACTAATTTTTAGATACTGCAAGTGGAGGTTTATTCTGGATGATTTACAAATCATTATAGATAGAACTTTGAATCTTGATGTTCTTTTACTTTTTACATTTTTTTTAAAGCTAGTTTTATTCATCAAATATGATTTCCACTATATTCAGCTCCATAACAATATGGAGTCACATAAAGGAAACCTTAGAGACATGGATCTACTGTATATTGCCATAAAGCTACTGCTGCTTTAGACACATTCTGTAAAGCATTTTTAACCTTAACATTTGGTGGAAACTCTTTTTTTTTTGTAGTATATTTATTTTTCAGAAAAAAAAAATCTTAATTTTCCAAGGAGGAAGAATAAACCGTTGTCTTACCTTATATTATCCAACAGACATTCATAAAGTTTTAGCATCGACATTGTTAAATGCATAGGAGATGTCTTAATCACAAACTTGCACTTCTTCTCAACAAAATCTAGGCATGTTGGTATCAGCCATTTGCACATTGTCTAAAGAAAAATCATTAAACATGTTATCAATACAGATACTTCATTATCTACGGATAGAAACATTCCATTGACAACCATGATGATATAAACTATATGTACACATACACAAACAATAGAGATTACATAGACCAACAGCTGATTTCATAATAACAATAGTTTTGAATGTTACCCCTCCATTGACTTTTTTTTGGGGTGTTTATTTTTTACCATCTAAACTAGCAGTTCTCAACCTGTGGGTCGAGACCCCTTTGGAGGTTGAATGACGCTCTCACAGGGGTTTCCGAACACACTGTTCCACTATCTAACTCTGGTAGTAAGTGCAGATCCCTTTATATAGGGCTACCTGCATGGTGATGTCGTGGCCAAACGTCATCACGTGACATGAATACATGATTATGTTGTGCTCGAACATCACCTTGTGATGCGTGATGTGGTGATATCACCAAGCACACGCCGGCATGACGCTCTTATCACGGAGATCACAGATCCAGGTAAGTTGAGAACCGCTGATCTAGACTTTATAAAATCAAAGAGTGCTGCTTTCCATGTGTATATATTAACAGGTCAGTGCTGATTATTAATCAGATTATGGAACATTCTTATCAAAGTGTAAATTGTCCAGTAGTGATTTTGCAACAATTATTCACGTCACCAACTTCATATATTCATCAAAGATTGTTATTTTCTGCAAAGTGGCAAACTGTCCCACATAGCGTTACCTTAGTACAGTGGTCGGCAAAGTGCAGCTCGCGAGCCACATGCGGCTCTTTAGCCGCCTTGTTGTGGCTTGGAGCGCACTGCCGAAGCCCCGCCCCAAGCCCCGCCCACGACCGCCGACGGCTCTTCTGATTGGCTGTCGGTGGTCATGGGGTCGGGAGAGGCCACGCCTCCCTCCTCCGGCGGCTCAGAAGATAGTTATCGCCGCCGGAGGAGGGAGTGAAATGGCTCCCTCCCAAAAAAAGTTTGCCGACCCCTGCCTTAGTAGATAGGAAAATCTTCCCGAATCTGGGGAACTGTGCAATCTCTATTTAAAATTCATCCACACAAATAGAAAGAAGGACTCCAGCTACCTTCGCTGTGCTGCTGCAACCCTTCATTGGGTATTATAGTGCGTTATACACAACATGTTTCTGGCCTTACACCTTTTCTCAAGTGTCTCACACAACATTACCCAAACTGCATATTTACCACCGCTTTACATCTATTTGCTGTGAATATGAAAACAATTTGAGTATTTGTTATGCCTCATTGTTACTGGTGCAAATAGGCCAATTGGAATTTATTATTGAAAATGGTGAACTGTTGGTTTTACAGCAGAATTCCTGTTAATATTCTGGGGATAATGAATTCCAAAATTTGTGGACAACATGAGCTAAGTTGTTTGCTGTTGAACTGAATATAAAAATAGTTTTTCCAATACCAACAACCAAAATGCTAGAAAATTCTGTCATTGTCTAATGATATTTCATATGTAGTGAATGTTAAATTGTCATTAATGTAGAAAGCAATAAATATGGTGAAATTGTCTCTTTAAAAAAAAAAAAAAAATTAATGTGAACATCCCTTTGCTAAAATGTGCCTATTTCTGATGAATTTTCTACAGTGATAAAACGCCAAGTATTCATCACCTCAGAATGACAATTCACGCAAGGCGTCCCAGCATAAACATGCAGACTTGACTTGGCAGGATTAAAATGGCAAATTGGGGGCTTATGCACGGTTCCTGTTAATATTTTGGTGACATTTTCTGAAATGTCTCATAAAAGTGTTGAAATGAGCTAGGAATTGTCTGCCATTGAAATTCATGTAAAAACAACTGCTGTAGATCCTGCAATTATTTCATGGTGCCAATACTCGGTGGCCAAAATGCAAATGGTAATATTGTCCTTTCTCGGGGTATTTAATGCATATTGCTATTATGCTGGTTTTGTTAAACAGATTGATGTAACATGACATCACTTTACTTCAATATGCCGACTTAGATCATATTGGCTAAAATATGCAAATTCCCTTCAGCAGGCAAAATCCCTTTCATGAAGAATTCATATCCCAGTATGAAAACTTGGTTTCCTAAACAGATCCAAAAGGTCGTTTTCCCATTTTGTCATATTTTGGTCTGCATTGCTGTCCCTAGAGAATAGTCTCATAAATCACAATAATTCATTTTACATTCATTTCAATGGCAGACACTTCCTAGCTCATACTGAATATTGGTTTGAATATTTTTTTTAATATATAAATTATCCCCAGACTACTAATAGGAAACCCTGGTGTTAGCCCCCTAATTTACCACTTTCATTTGGCAAAGTCAAATCTGCTTTTTCAGGTCATTTTGCCTTGACAAATTGTCACTTCGACATATGACAAATATTCTAACTGTCCACAAATTCATGACAAATACACGTGAAGTGGTGTGTACATCAGTACAAAATTTTCCATGACAGAAAATTGTGGTCTATTATTTAATATGAGATATTTTAGAAGTAACGAATTGTTGCTTAATCATACCTCTACAGCAGAGGTCCCCAACCTTTTTTGCACCAGGGACCGGCTTTAAGCAAGACCAGTTTTCCATGGCCCGGTGGGGTGGGGGTGGAGCTTTGGTCATATGGGGGCGTGGTTATGGAGGGGTGGAGCTTAGCAGCACTACACACTTAACACCGGAGCCGCGTCAATGAGGCCAGTCTGCTGCCCCGCCCCGGCACGCCCCACATAACATGTTTTGCCGGGGGAGAGTCAGCGAGGAGAGCCTGCCGCCCCGCCCCGTTCCGTGCAACAGGTTACTGCTGTGCTGGCTGCGTCTCAAAGACCCGTCCGATGCTCCGCCCCTTCCTGCATAATGTTCTCTGCCGTGACAGTTGCGAGCTGTCACGGCTAACGCAGAGAACATTATCGCGTGCTCTAACCAGGCCGCAGAGCTAGCGGCGCCGCGGACTGGCTGAAAAACCCCAATGGCCCGGTCCTGGTTCGAAGACCGGCTCTACAGGACAATTCCAACTTTGATAAATATGTCCCTTAGGGGATAATTATCAAAATCAAATAGGAATTCGACTGGTATGTTGGTATAGTGCTAAATAGGGGGAAAATACTGATGTTTATTAAGCCCCTTCAGAATTTTTGTTTTTCTTTTGACCAAAAATCCTGGTTTAGTGTGGCATATACCTATTATTCCCTGTGGATATGGTTTCTATATTTTTCTAAGTCTCTGCCAAAAAAAGATTGGAGATTTCAATATCAACAGAAAAGAAGCTCTGTTTAAAGTGTAGAGGCATCAACTCATTGATATCTATCTTTTTTGATACTGTTACATTTTATTTGGGCACTACATAAATCGGTTGAATTTGAAAATGCGTTGAAAAGAAAGTAATGGAGACAATGCGACAAACAGTGGCAAAATGCATCACATAACGGCAAATACATCAAAATAATCGATACATTTCCCCCTGTACTGTGCCTGGTCCCTTCATTACTATAAAAAATCAATCAGGTGAATTCATCAACAAGGGCAATCTTTCAAGAGATGTAGTAACCCATAGAAACCAATCAGAATTTGTCTTCCAGAATTCTAGTTCCCCTCTATCAGTAAATGCTAACATGCTAACAGCTGATTGGTTGCTATGGGTTACTAGACTTCTGGAAAGAATGCCCTTTTGATGAATTCCCCTAAATGCGCTTTATGCAGCTATGCTATACTGTAATGGTGGTTGTACTTAGATCGTTGATGTTATTTTTGTTCTAAATTAATGCAGTAACTAATGATGTTTGAACCATAGTCCAAAGAATTTATTATTAGGTTATATAATAATACCTTATATCATTCGAATCGTAATACATCATGTTTATCTGTATACCTGAAAAATTTCTAATTGGAAACTAATGCAGTACAATGCTTTCGGACTATTCCTAAAGTAATGAGATGAAATATAGCATTGCAAATTTGCAATGCTATATTTCATCAACTAGACACATCTATTATTATGTAACCATTACTAATTGTTGTTTAGTTCTTTTGTTTCTTAAAGGCCTCTTAAAAATGAAAGTGCCCCACGTACATTTAAACATACTTAACATTTAGGGCCATTTTTAATTAAAGTGTGATTTCTCTCACTTGAAACTATTTGCCTAGTGATCTGTGCTTACATGTGTATTATAATGAATGTAAATGCTTCAGCTAAGCAAAGAGAATCATTTGCTTGGCGTTATATCATCAGTTAGTGACTGAGCTAGCATACTGCAGCAAATCACGGCTGCCTATAGGGCAGTCACCCGTCTGCCATAATATAGCCCCTCCCCAATAGTCAACCATCGATAGGGAGGGGTGAGGAGTGAGGAAAGGCCAGATATTTTTTTATTAACTTGTGCATTATCACCTAAATCACATGATAGTTGTTCAGTATGTTATTTAAAGAGGCTTTATTCTTTAGATATGAGCTAGGAATTGCCTGTTATTTCGTATGTTGTATGGGGGACTGATGAGATCTCTGAGTTGTTCATGAATTTGAGCAGATCCTGTGTAACGTCACCAGAATATTATTTTTAGAAATGTATTTACATCCAAATTTGGCAATCCTAAAGGGGCCAATGAAATCCATTCAGTTTCAAGGCTATTCAATTTGGAGAACTGACGCTTGAGAAGTTATTTCCTCCCCGATGTTGTGCTTATAGCATTTTGTTGTGAACTACAAGAGAATGCATTGTGAAGAACATACTAATACTATTTAATAAATAGGCTTATTTGTGTATTTTAGGGAGATCAATGGCACACAATCTTCCACTTCACTATTAATTAAATTTCAGCCTTGCATAAAAATGATTCACTATAAAAGCATCTTAACTATATAGTACCTTTCTCAGAACATTTCATTTTCATTCCATAAAAATGAAAATAGTATCCTTAATAAACGTGGTGGCACTAAATCCGTGGCTAAATATGCCTTTTATCACGTTGGCTCTGCCAGCGCTTTGTTTAACTAAATGATGTGAAAGCTTTATGAATAGGTAATTAGTGTGCAAGTTGTATATTGTCATTGCTACACAGAGTATAATTAAACATGTAATTATGTTTACATTACTTCTAGACTAACTAGGTTTTATTTTATTCCTATCCATATTTTTATGTCCTGTATTTATAGGGCATATTATTTCAATGTCAGATCAAATGGTCTTTGGGCATCATAATGTACAATGCACTTTAGGAAATAGGACCACACTTGCTGTTTTTCATTTGTTTAAACGTATGTATGTATTTATTTTCCAGTTGTCTGCTTTTCTTTATGCTCAGTTACCTTGGTTCTTCCATCTGATTTTTGTTCTCTCCTAAAGTCTATTCAGTCCCCACATTCACCTTCTTTACTTTCTGTACCTGGGCTCAGCTTTGCCTTTTGTTCTTTTGGTATTTATTCTCCTACTTCCTGCACATCTGTGTTCCATGCTCATGCATACGTGTTCCATGCTCGTGCATACGTGTTCCATGCTCGTGCATACGTGTTCCATGCTCGTGCATACGTGTTCCATGCTCGTGCATACATGTTCCATGCTCGTGCATACGTGTTCCATGCCCATGCATACGTGTTCCATGCTCGTGCATACGTGTTCCATGCTCATGGATACATGTTCCATGCTCGTGCATACGTGTTCCCATTGGTCCTGTTACATTCTCACAGAGGTGCAGCTAACAAATGCACTGAAAATATCTGTCCCTGTGATATGATGTGAACTATTTCCTTCGCAACTAGCTACAAACAATTCGTCACAATATGAAGTTTGTGTAATTTTGCAAGAGAAAAGGGGACTAAATTGCAGGTGCCTCAAGTCCTTTATGAACACTGTTTTAAAAATAGACTTAGATAGATTTCATACTAGATCAAGAGAAGGGAAAACTATAAAGGCTCCCTATGCTGCCCCAGCTTGGGGAGTTATTTGTCCCACGTCCAGGACATGGGCGGAAAGCTCTTGAATTAAAGAAGCAGCACTAGCATAAGAAACAAATTAAAGAATGGAAAAAAAAAATATCTTCTATTTTACTATTTAAAGAAATAATTCACTATAAAAAGAATCCTAACTATATATTATTGGTTTTAGCATTTCATTTTGATTGTAAAATTAAAAAGAGAATCCTATATAAATATGGCGGCACTAATTCCAAGTCTAAAGTACCACTTTATACCATTAGCTTTGCCGGTGCTTTGTTTAGGTCATGGGAGGCATTCTCCTGTGCTAAATATGCGGTAGTTGTATGAAAAATAACCCCTGGAACAAAATTAAGGGGGTAATTCAGCAAGCAGCGAAGTGAGCTACGATGCGTTCGGCTCACTTCGCAAATGGTAGTATGCGCATGCTGATGTCCTGCGCGCGGACATCAGCATGCACATTAAAGGGATCCCCGTCTCGGCAAGGCAACTCTTTTGGTCTCGCCGAGACGGGAATCCCTTTAATGCGTATGC
>WMED01017772.1:0-12901 GCA_019650415.1 Pipa parva | reverse complement strand
CACTGCTTAACCAATAGCAGTCAGGCAGCTTTTTCTTCTCCTGTTGCCTGACTTGCAAAAAGGAAAGGGGAGCAAAGGAGGAGAAAAGGTCAGCTCTTAGGCTAGGTTCACATTAGCGTATTATGTGCAGCGCACAATACGCTTGTGTGAAAAAAAAAATACGCTCCAGCGTGTTTTTCTACTGTATTTACCTGCGACTGTGTGAACGCTCCATCAGTGTTCACGGCTTTATCTATCTGGTCAAATTTTGTGTACGGCGTAATATGTCAGCACAAAATGCGACCGCCAGCATTCTAGACGCAGCATATGCGTGTAATACACTAGTGTGTCCGGAACCAGGTAAGTCCATAGGTGTATTTTGTTTTTATGCGCAGCGTATCATGCACGTGCATAAAAATGCCGGTGTGAATCTACCCTTAGAGAACTGAACAGTGAAACAAACTGCAAGTATTATTTCTTCTGTAAATGTTGTTTTTAGCTATTTGTGTCAGAAATTGGCTTAGTATAAAGGAGTTTTATATGTATGTGTGCAGTTATATTGGCACTATAGTTCCCCTTTAAGGAGAAAAATAAGTAAAAATATATGGTGTACCTAATGATGTGCTAAAATATTTAATAAAGTATACAACCCCTCCCCTGCCTGCTTCCCTTGTGACCTAGTCAATAGGAATTGCTGCAAACATCTGTTAGGCTTTGAGTGTTTAGTTAACTGTAGAAATTACCACTTACTGCAAAGGGAAGCATTTTATACATACGAGTGATACATGACAAAAATGTACAAAAAGGTTATCCTGTATGACATTAGCCTGAATTCAACTTGTAGTAAAGCAAGTAGTGTGTAGTGACAGTGTGAGAATATTATTGCATTGACCTGCATATATAGGGGGATGCTGAATTTTTCCAATTTTTTTTCAACCTTCTATGACATTTTTCCTATGGAGTAGAGTTATCTTTCAGTGTAGTGGTGGTGTAAGAGATTAAAGGGTATATGCTGACAAGGTCTGCTTTGCAGGGTTGTCTAAACATTTTGGTCCTTCGAACTTAAAGGAGCACTAATCCTCCTTTGCAAATGCATATAATACTTGCTTATAACTGATGTAGTTTATAATAATTTTTTTTGTTCTTGTGTTATTATTCATACTTTCTGTGCTCTTTGTAAAGTAAATATACTTATTGTATAGTGCAGCAGTGTTTACATGTCACTAATAGCACTTTCTTTTATTGTAGGTGGCTATGAAAGATTTCATTCAGAGTACCCAGAATTCTGTGCGAAAACGAAGACTATAAACAGTATTTCACTACCCGCCAGCATTGAGACAGGTGAAATAAGCTGCAGTTCTTGTACAACACCTTTGCATGATCAGGTATGCTCCTTTTTTATTTTTTTACTTCATATTAAGATCCAACTATCTTTCCAACACAAGTCTTTAAGAATTGTTTTGCTTTTCTTCTGATACAGGGTGGGCCTGTGGAGATCCTACCATTTTTATACCTCGGCAGTGCTTATCATGCAGCTAGGAGAGACATGCTGGATGCTTTGGGGATCACAGCCTTACTGAATGTGTCTTCTGACTGCCCCAACCACTTTGAAGGTCATTTTCAGTATAAATGCATTCCAGTGGAAGATAATCATAAGGCTGACATCAGCTCCTGGTTCATGGAAGCGATAGAGTATATTGGTGAGGCTTCTATACTTTTAACATCTCGTGTTCTTTTGTTTGTTTTGGATATGGGCTATCTCGCATTTAATTGACCAGTAACACCAAATAAACAAAAATTCCCATTTGGAATGGCATTGGCTATTATTCCAATACATGTAAAAATGTTGCCTTCGAAATTAAATTCATGAATTCTATTGTTTTGTGTCTGTTCTTATCTTTACTGATAGCAGCCATTGCAATTGCTATTATAATTTCCTAGAATTGTTTAGCAGAGTATACTGTATATTGCTAAGGAATATTCTCCAGGCAGAGCCATATTAATCTGCATATGTGTGTGCATTTATGTGAATGGGAACTTTTGTCTGTTCATCCAGCATCCATGAATTTTGTGCCCTTTAACTGGCTAAATTACCTGAATGTGCAATCATTTTGTTGTACTGCCTGACAATATATAACAACAAAAAGGTGAAACTTCCAGTGTCTGTCTACAACAGAATACAGAAGGTGGTCATTCTAGTTCTACAGACAAATAAAGAAACCTTTGTTTTTTTGTAGAACAGTCCCGTGAGCTGATACTTAGTTCGTCTTTAGCTTTGCCATACGATATATGACGATTTGTGTAGGTTTTTGTGTTTGCCTTACCTTTTACATGCTCAATACTGTGGCACATTTTATGCAAAGCATTGAAAGTGTGCCATCAGGTTAGCAGGATAAATTTGATCGAAATACACAAAAGTTTTATTTCTGCGCCTGACGTGTAGAGTTAACAAAAGGCATCATCCCCACCAGGCTTTATGGCTGGGATTCTAGACTGAAATTCCAAATCAGAACTGTGTGAGACACAAGCAAGATCAGAATTCTACAATAAAATGTAAAAATCTGAAGAGCTCCAACTAGTGTTTGTGAATGATTACCTTGCAAATGACCACTGTCTACTACTTCCCTTCCCAGTGTAGTAATGTCACTTGTAGATTGGTGTAGTGGAATAACGTGAAGCCAGTGAAAGGCCAATGAATACCCAATCTCTTTCCATATGGACATAAGCATTTAATAATGTAATGGGCTATAGGTAATCTGTAAACCATGCAATGAATGACAAAGAGTAGAAAGTGACTGTTTACCTCTGCTTTCTGAGAACAGCTTGACGTTAAGCACATTTAAATTATTTGGCATTAGTGAATTGTATCTTGAATTTTTTTTTTTCTGGCAATGCATTCATTTTATAATTTTATCTTGTAATGAACTTCTCCCACCAGAAAACAAGTGAATGACCCTTGTATTATTTTTTTTGTTTCTTTTACTTCTTTAATTGCAGATTCAGTGAAGGATAATAATGGTCGGGTTCTTGTTCACTGCCAAGCTGGGATTTCCCGTTCTGCCACCATCTGCTTGGCATATTTGATGATGAAGAAAAGGGTGAAGCTAGAGGAAGCCTTTGAGTTTGTCAAGCAACGCAGAAGTATCATTTCACCTAACTTTAGCTTCATGGGACAGCTGTTACAGTTTGAATCTCAGGTCCTTACCACTACCTGCGCTACAGAGGCTGCTAGTCCATCTGCCACATTACTAGAACGTAGCAAAACTTCCAGTTCACCCACATCTCCCTTTGTTTTTAGCTTCCCAGTGTCTGTAGCGGCTCCAAGCAACCTTCCCTATCTCCACAGCCCCATTACAACTTCCCCCAGTTGCTGAAAATGGGTATATAAGGAACCAACTAACTTCCAGTTGTGGCTTTTGTCCAAACTGGTATAACCGCTTTGGGTCCAAAGTGACACTCCGTTAGAGAAATGACATTTGACCAGGAGGAAGATGCAAATCCTTATTAAATAAGAAAGGGTTAAAAAAAAAGAAAAAAAAAAGAAGCAATAATAATTACAGTCTCCTTCTCTGGCACAACGGAGATGTGCTTGCTGGATTTCAGACTATTCTTTTTATAAATATATATATATTTATGCAGACAGATATTTCATCTTTAAGTTGTGTAAGTTTATTAATTTTGTTTGTTTTAAAAGCTTCAGGACAGGTTACGTTTTTAAATGACTGAACTTGGGGAAATTGACATTTTTTTCCCACAGTGCCTCGTTTTCTAATTTTAATTCTTATTTAATTCTCTATTTAAAGAACGTTGGTCTACCTTGAAAGTTCTGTCCTCCACAGTATCAATGCAATAAGAAAACAAAACAAGTCTAACATTTAAAGAAAAAAAAAAATTTGTGAATGTGAACCTTCTCAAAATCTGTTGTTTTTTTTTTTTTTAAGAGCACAACTTAAAGGTTCGGAACCACAGATAATCTTTTAATTGCAACAAGTAGAACATTTGGCAGCTGAGGACAGAACCATTTGTCATGTGTATGTGTACTTTTTTTGTATTTATTAATTTTATCCTTTATTTTGTGTGTTTTAAAGCTGTCGCTATAGGGGTTATTGTAGTTTGAGAGTCTTGCCTCAGGCCAGTAAATTCATTGGCTGAAGAGAAGAGCTTTAAAACTGATGGGACAACATGCAGTGCTGCCACCTGTGGTTTTCTGAGGTGGAAAAAGCGCCTCCCCTCCCCAGAGACTTGGATTGATGCAGCCGCAATGCTGCTCCAGATTCAGTCTGTAGGTATTTTACTGCAGAAGATCAAATTTTACAAGTTTGTGTGATCTCCCAGCTCAACCAGTGCAAATCTGTTGGGATCTGCAGGAAATAGTACTGTCTGGTGTTCCATCAGCCTAAGGCCAGGTTCACATTGGCGCTTATACAATGCTGCACTTTTAGAAAAAGCACCATCCGAAAATATGCTGGCAGAATCAGGCCGGCGTATCTTTGGGACACGCTTTTCTGTTGTACTTACCCGACACCGTGTGAACGCTCCCTCGGCGTTTGCGGCTTCTCCTATATGCGATCATTCTTTGAACTTGAGTTCAGCACTGGAGTGGCCAGAGGAAGGTAAGTACCATAAGAAATTACAGCATGTGGTTTTTTCTTCTTTTTTTTTCATCAAGTGTAGCGCTTAAATACGCCAGCGTTAACCTGGCCTAAAAGTGTGAAATGAGATTGTTTCTTCATAAACAAGCTTGCAGTGTGCTGTAAATAGATCCATCATTTATATGGTAGCTCATGCTGGATTGGCTATTGCACTGTAGAAATGTAGAACATGTATATCATCTATATTTTTATTTTAAGCTGTGCAATTAGTAATTTAGGTGTACATAATTTCACTAAACATGCTTCAAGTATTGTAGGCATTAGCAAAGACCTCAGTATTCAGATCACTATTTTTTTGTCTTGTCCAGGTGATGCTTTTGATCACCAATTTAAGCATTGAAGGCGGTTGGGTGAAATATGTGTTTTCACACCTAGTGTGCTTAGTTGCTTTGTTTTTATATTTCATATATTGCCAATGTACCCTGTATCTAACCAATATCTATCATAAGTTATTGTTTCCTTATGTTATGTGTATATATTGCCTGAACTTTTGATCCATCAGAATAATTATACCGACATGACTTCCCAGTGGTTCAGAAGATTGGACAATTGTAACTAGTCCCCTTCAAATAAATACCTGGAAAAGTAGGTAATATCCTTATTGCAATTGGCTGCAAAAAAATAATAATACAGTAATAGACTTTTTAAATGGTTGTTCCTCAGTCTTTTCTTCCTCTATGGTGAAAAACTTCATACTGGAAGCTATCCTATCCGCTGACTTTTCTAGAGCTATTCCATTCACATGTTTTATATGAGGTCTGGGTTGTAATCAACGATAGAAGACTTAATTTTATTTATGTGTTTTAATTAACATAACTGGTTGATAAAGTATCGCCTCCACCATTCAGTAAATCATAGGTGGTGTCATGCCAGACTAGTGAATTATAAGCATATGAATGAAATCTCGACCGCTCTATAGTACAGAAGGTTTGCTTGATTGGATGGTTCAGTACAGAACTTAAAATATATGATTACCGCTGTTTTTGAACTGTGCATGCAGTTTAATTACATGGTGTTACATGTGCAAATCCTGGTATACAAAGGTTAAAGTGCATCTGTCACCTCAAAACTCTAATACTAATTTAAGTTCTACTAATGATATAAATGTTTTTGTTAATATATATGTATTTTTTAAAAATGTACCTTTTTATACAGCATTTCTCGGGGGAAAAAATACATATATATTCACAAAAACATTTATTTCATTAGCAGAATCTAATTTAGTATTAGTTTTGAGGTGGCAGGTGCACTTTAAATAGATACCTTAATAATAAGAGGTCATTTAACCCACACATCTTAACATATTATTTAATTTTATTGACTCTCTACTAAATCCATTTAGGAATGGAATCTATAGCACCATTTAGAGTAGTACAGTATTCTCACTAAATGTTGCTACTTCATCATCGTATTTCTCTTTTAATGGCAGCTGTTATTGACTAAGTGTACTTTAGCTATTAAGATCCTTATATTTTAAACTATAACTGTTGCTGTAAAGCTCCAGATTACATATTTTAGTGTACATTCTAAAATGATTCACCAAAAGCCTATTATTATATATGAATATTTGGCTCCAGTCATTTAGATTACCGTTCTTCACTTCACTTATTATACTGGTAATTTATTTACTGGGGAAAAAAAAATTTCAGTAGGGATTCTGAACCCAAAGTGCAAATGTTCTTCTGAAATGAAGAAGAGGGCTGTTCCTTTAATTTGTTGGATGGTTTGTAATTCTGTGCACCAGTCAGGGGGTATGCATGACTCAATCCAGTCTGTCCATTGGACTAAAGTAATATGTTCTTGTTTTCTCAATGCACTGAGACACAGCTCATCCAGTGATTAAAGGCAACATGGTATGTGCTTAGCCTGCTAGTAAGGTATTTCTTTCTTAAACATGCAGCGAGTACTTACAAGCAGATTTTATATTGCCTGCTACTCTAGTTGTTCATCGTTGTATTTTTTATGTTTAATATTCGAAAAGACTAAATCAATTTCCATACACTTTATGTTGCTATATAATATAATTACAGTTGTGACTATTCCAGCCGATGAGTATCCTGCTTCACTGTTTCAGTTAAATTTATGCTTAAACGGGGAAACTATATCCAAAGTACTATTCATTCTGGTGACTGCAGTGGCTGTTTTTAATTGTATCCTGTGAATACAGAAATCGGTCCTTCCTCGGTTCTGCCTAACTTAATACTCTTAGAGAAACAGTCTAGATAACCAAAAGTTATTTTCCTGTTTGTTTTTTTGAGACTATGCTGTTGTTCCCTTATGTTTAAAGAATATGCAAGAGAAATGAAATTACACTTTAATTTTTTTTACACTTTCAGTCCACCTCTTTCCCGTGTGAGATTATTGCAGAATTTGATTGTGTTTGTAACTTGTAACACAGTGATCCCACAGAATGTCATTACTAAATGAGTAATACACTGCAGGAAAGTGCCCACCATCACAGAGTCTTCCATCCTCTCTGCAAATTGCTGCATTTTATCTAGCATTACATTAAGCCGCCATTTTAGTTAAAGTGCACATGGACAAAGAATACTCTGAATCCAGTTGTTTGATTCAGCTATGATATTCTTACCACAACTCCTCAGACACCTGACATTGTCCATGGGTTTTCCAGTGAGATTGTACAGACGTATTTTCTTGTGAAGCTGAATAAATGGACAGCCATAGTTTAATTAGTCTGTTAAATTTTAAACAATGTAATTTATCCTGATGTATGGTGAATTTTAGTCACATGAGCAGTACACTAAAGCCTTTAATTAAACAGCTTTCTATTTACTGGCCACCTAATGTCCCAACAATTGTTAAAACGACAGGTTTAGGCTTACTGAGTTTGCAGAATAAGCCTTGTTTAAAGAAAAGATGTAACCTCTTTGAAGCAGAGATTTAATTCCTGTTGCCTGGAATGGGCACTACTACTGTTTACTGATAATCACAGGTGTCCAGTCACACACGGGCAACTTGTTCAAGATTAACATTCTTTAAAAAATGCGGATGCCTATTATGTAGGGAAACAATCGAGGGAATGGTTTCAACTGAAATTATAAAAAAAAAAAAAGCAACAGAAATGTTATCAAATAGCAGAGTTAAAGAAGTTCTTGAAATACACAAGATAGAAATATAAATAGCATTCCTCTAACTATTAAGCCCCCCATTCCCCAAATCATTGTTTGAATCAACATACCTTTTGGGAATGCAGAGAGCAGTATTCGCTATGCAGGATAAACAATACCTTATAGTTTAACTGCATCATTTTTATGTAGTAAGATGTTGTCAATATGTAGAATCTTACCCTAGGAGGGTAATAGTAATTGTGCAACTGATCACTGGAGAGGCATATATATTTTGGACATTAATAGCTTTTGATCTCATGTTAGTGTTTTTGGTTATAACACCTACTACCACCAAGGCACATGCAGTTGCCATTGCAAGGTAAGTATTGCTGGGTTTTTTTTAAGTGGTAAACCTTCACTGGAATATGACCAAGATGGAACTCGTCTAATAACTGGAAGTGTGCGATTATAAAATCAATGCAATAGGGTTTTTCTATAGTTTATTGTAAATAGTATTGCTCGAGTGACCCTATTTTCTGTTATCCTGTAAACAGGGCAGCTGTATGATGTATAGAAGTGTTTCTGATATTTAAAATGTTAACTTATTGCCTGAAAGATTGTTTGAATAAAATAATCTAAAACCTTGTTTGCAAGTTTCTAAATGCATCAACACCAGACTGTTTGTGTGTGTGTGTGTGTGTGTGTGTGTGTGTGTGTGTGTCTACACACATACTCTTAATAAAACATATATGAGTGCTATAAGGCTGAGGTCACACTGGACATTTTCCCAATTACAAAGAAATTTTGGGGATACAGCCACATTACCACCCAGTTCCCCACTTCCTATAGTCTCTCACTTATGAAACAGAAATGAAGAGGAGTAATGATATAACATTGCTACTGTAGCACATTGTGAGATTGTGGTATGGTGTGAAACTGCTACAAGCTGAATATGTTCTTCTTTTTTTTTTTGTGTAGCATTCACATATTATACACCATCTCTGGATTATGTCTGATCCCATGGTTATAAGGAAAAAAATTGGGCCTAAACAAAAATTTATGGGTAATTAAAAAATTTTTTTTCCAAAATTTAAGATTGACTTCTCAGCTTTAAAGGAATAATAAAATCATAGGTATACGTACCCTAGATTTAAAACTTGCATTTTGTGGTAAAAACTGGGAAGTCATGTCTCAAGATTAGAAATATTTAGTTTTTGTAATGATTGTAAGCTCTTCAGGGCAGAAATCCCCATTCTTTTGTTTCATTTGCATTTAGATCCATGTATTATGAATATAAGTGAAATTTACTAAACTCAAAAAGAGGTCATTCAATGTAAAAATGACCAACTGAATTGCTTTGATCTTTTCTCCAATGGAAAAATAAAGTACAGTACATGAGCACTTTGGCTACTTTTCCATAGAAACAATTTGATTGAAAAATCAATCACTTTTCAACCTTTTTGAGTTCAGTAACTTTTATATGTTTGATTTACATTACGTGAATTATATTGAGCCCCTGTCAGTATGTCTCACCCTCCACAATTGCTCTTATTTTGTAGTTCAGCATATAGATACAGGATCAGATAGCTGTCTGATTATGATTTTAAATACATAGCAGTGGTTGTGTCCCAGGATTTAAATGAACCTGTAAATAAGATCGCTCAGTCTCAGTGGTGCAAAACCTATGGCCCGTGGGCCATATCCAGCCTGCAACGCATAGTTATCTGGCCCGCGGGCCATATCCAGCCTGCAACGCATAGTTATCTGGCCCGCATCGGTTCTGCTTCTCCCTCTTGTCTTTGGTGTGAAGCTCAGTATAATGCGGCTATCTGCCCACCTCCTGGAAGTCTCCTGCCGCTGGAGCTTCTGGGATATGCAACTTTACCTAAATAAAGTAAAGAAGTAACTTGTCAATCATTTACATGACGACTCCTCTTAACTCCTGCAGACCCGACAACAGAAAAGTGTCAGGCTGACAGGGAAGATGATAGAGAGAAACGTTATATAAAGGTACATTTCTTTAAATACATTTATATTTTAAAAAAAAACACTTTTATTTCAGTATAATTCAGTAATTGCGTTTTGAGTTGACAGGTGCACTTTAACCTTTTCTCAAAATGCTAACGCACTATGGCAGGGGGTCGGCAAACTTTACTATCTAAAAAGCCACTAAAGAAAAGTAGTCTGGAGCCGCAAAACTTAACAGCTTAGAAACTTTTTTAAAAGTTTTAATCTTTTTTTAATTTTACCAGTTACAACATCAGAATACAACAAACAGAAGAAAATAATAACAAAAATAAAATATGTAAACCCAAATTACATTGATAAATAACCTTTATTTATTTTTTTCATTTGCCAATCAAGGCAGAAGGGAGCCACGACAAGGAGGCTGAAGAGCCACGGGTTGCCCACCCCTGCACTATGGCATAGAGGCTGGGTTTAGCTGAAGCTCGCTATGCTATTGCTATCCCGATATTATTAAGTATATAATTTAAAATCTGACAGTAGAAATGCAATTTATATATGTGTAACACTATTTTGAGCGCTCTTCTTGTGCTTACATCCACAAGCACTCCTGGGACGGCTTTACCACAGCTTTACTCAGTCACTTAAGGGATAGGCCCTGCTTACATTAGGAGTAGTGCATGTACCTTTAAATCAGTCATGAGCGCCAGAGGTTCTTCAAACAGGAATAGTTTATTTCACAGCACTCCAAACAGTAGCACGCTTGAAACTCAGCGCACATTATCAATTGTAAGGTCATAGAACATACTTTGGTACATAGATAGCCTCCATTAGCAACAAGAATTGCTACCCCATAAGACTATCAGGGTAGGGGGGAATCAAATGGACCCCTCCTGCAGAAGTGCAGGGTGGAGCTATTAATGTTATATTACTAATTGGAGAATGGGAGCCAAATTTTTTTTTTCTCTTTTATATATATCCTCCTTTAAATTCATTCATTAATTAGTTTTAGATTAATTAAAAACTTTGTAATCTTAAATCTGGAAGTCATACAAATATAAACTCAGTAAGAAAAATAATGGCATCAGGCCCTCAAGCTGTGACCCCAAGACCAAAAACCAAGACTTATCGGGATCATGGGGGGGTCTTGGTGCAGACGCTGTGGGGCTGCAGAATAGTTGCAGTGGTTGCGGCAAAAGGCTGACTTCCATGGCAGCGCAACCAGGACTGCAGTGACCACTATTGTTATATGTAAACATACTATATTAGTTATTTCCCTAGAATTAGGTTTGTATCAATCAAAGGATACATTTTCAGACCAGCCTTTTACACTGCTACATATTTGATCCATAAGTATAGTAAACAGGTTTGCTTCTGAATTAAGATTACTAATGATTTCTTGTTTTATAACTGTTAATGCAGTTAGTTATTTTCAGAATGCGTCATTGATTCGACTTATCTCAAATCAGGGGAGATTTGAAAAAGTCGAAAAGATTTTTCAACTCGTTAAAACTGGAGAATTTTTTTTATTATTATTATTACGCTGGTAGAGCCTATTTTAAAAAGCTTTCAGTGTGAGGTCAAAAGTAATTATTGATGCATTTAGAGAGTTTAGGTGGTGAAACGTTTGGAAGAACACTATGGGGATCAAAAGAAAAATAGATAAATAAAGGGCTTTAATACATAGACAGTGATATGGAAAATACTGCTCTATGAATAGTAGATGCAAATTAAACCATTCAAACTTTTACATACAATAAGCCCTGGGAACCCTTTCCTTGGGCCTGGTGCTAGATTGGCACCAGGGACCCCTTCTCTCCCTGCTGCTCAGCCCCCTTTCCTCTTTATCATTTATTGTTTACCTGCAGTTAATTTAATTGCTATCTCATTTTAAATTACAGCTAAAGATGGTTAATGATTTCCCCCATATTCTTACCCTACCCACTTTTTTAGTTAGGCACACCTACGTAGATTGTAAGCTCTACAAGGCAAGGATCTCCATCCTCTTGTGTTAATCACAAGCTGGCGCACAGGGGATTATTAAGGTGCAAATTTGACTGTCGAATTCTCAAACAGCGGATTCCCATAGCAAATCCGCCACAATTTCCCCATTGTAAAGTCGCGACAATTATTTTAATGTTAAGATTGTGACAATTTTCTCATAATAAAGTTGCGACTGCGACAATATTCTCATTATAAAGATGCGACTGCTATAGTAGCAGCCTATTGCGACTGTCTTTCTTACTGAATTTGCACCTATACGCAACAATTTGGGCTTTAGTGAATAACCCCCTTAAAGGGATTTTACGCTTGTAAGTTACTCACTTGTAATGTGTAATGCACTTTTCCCATGTCTGTATTATATTTGTATTGCTGAATTGTACAGCGCTGCGTAAACTTTTGGCGCTTTATAAATAAAATTATACATACATACATACCTGCATTTTCACTTCACACAAGTTTGACTTAGGAGATTGTTTTGTAGCAATATCTTTTCCTGTATCTTTCGTTGGTAGACTACGCAGTGGCTAAATGAACTACAACACATTAGCTTCTGCCCCACAATTAACTGATCGGCTGACAATTTAGCGTCATGTCCAGAATTTGCTACTCAGCTGCTATACAGTATATGCTGTATTTATGAATGGATTGCATTTAAAACGTAGTGCTTTCACTTGCATATAAATTTTATAACCTTATTTTTGCATGTGATCCGGTAATTTTACATTATACAACCTAAGAAAGGCAAAAATTCCTGAAAACATGACTTTAGTAATTTATGATTCTCGGCCCTAAATTTTTCCATAGCATTGTGACTGAAAGATTTTCTTCTTTCCTGACCTGAGTTACACTGACATCTAGTGGCCTATTTTGGATACACATTACTGTGTAAATAGAATAGAATAGATATTTATTGTCACTAGAAATACAATGTATATCAAGTAAGATTAGTGATGCGACCATAGTACAGAAATCAATACAGATAATTATAAAATAAATAATTCAATATATGGATATAAATATAAATACAGCAATATAATAATGTAATAATGTGCATAATACATACATACACAATAGAATCCAGGCAGCCATAGTGTGGGGGGGATGGGGGGGGCTAGTGTCAGAGTGAGGAGGGATTCAAGTTCAGTCTTATAATGGAGTCAGGGAAGAAACTCCTTCTTAACCTGTTAATGCGACACTTAATGCTTCTATAGCGTCTGCCAGATGGTAGAAGTA
>WMED01017771.1:0-12901 GCA_019650415.1 Pipa parva | reverse complement strand
GCCTCACTTCGGAGCTTCCTGAATAACCCCCTTAAAATACCACATCATTAAAGGTAATGTTGGGATGTACATGATGTAATTGTAAACATTAACATTCATGTATTTAAACAAATGAAATGTAACAAACTTGTAAAAGCCCGAATTTGTTTTTCCGGGTTTATTCCCATGAGATCTCAGACATTTCTTGTAGTAAATATCGTGAGATTTTTTTCAGTGGATATTTACTGACAGAAATTTTCGATCGAGTTTTTCAATAGAAAGTATGGCTACGTTTCCATTGAAAAATTAGATCGAAAAACTCAACCAAAAAGTTTAGTTTTCACTCTATATGGGCATAATTTATTAAACTCGAAAAAGCTTTTTTGGCTTTTTCGAATTTCATCGGGAAAATTATTTGAAGTTTTTCCCGGTAAGTATCGCGAAATTTGACTCATGCAATACTTACCGTGACAAACTTTTTAAATTAAATATCCATGGAAAGGTAGCCATACAGTATAACTACCTTTCCATGGATATATTTAATTAAAAAAGCTTGTCACAACAAGTATCGTACGAGTCAAACCTCGCGATACTTACTGGGAGAAACTTCAAATCATTCTCCCAAGTTATTAAACTCGGAAAAGAGCAAACGGCTTTTCTGAGTTTAATAAATTTCACCTAAATCTTAATTTTTTTTGGCATACAAGTAAATAAGACATATCCTGTCATAATCCAATATGTTGCATTTAATAACTAGAATTAATAAAGCATTTAATAACTACTCTATATAATATATTATATATCATACCTTAAGAAGTTACATAGCTAGTTTTGGCAACTTACATTTATGCAAATATAACTCCAACATTGCCCATGAAAAATATTACGGATGTGATGCACTGTCTTGCACATAGTTGATGAAAGTGCCTTCACCTCCTAGAAAACAAACATTTTAATTTTAGCATGCAGTAAAACAAACTGATCAGATTATGCATTTGTGTTTGTAAAATGATGCATTCATGGGCTTTGCAAAAGACAGAAACCAATGGTGTAGTACAAAAACTACTGCATAAGCATTTTTCTTTATTTGCAGAGAATCTCTGTCTAAAACTTTCTGCATTTCCACTATTCCACATACTGAAAATCAGCAGACTATCTGGGACTGGAAACTGCTGTGTTGGAAGTCTGCAAAGCATACTGGGAGTTGTTAGTTACCATTAGAATTACACATGCTTTAGGAAATTATCAGAATAAAGTATGTTTGATAGTGACTGGGTGTTTTTACCTATTCATATTTTATGTACAGTCACCCTCTCCTAACCTAGTATAGCTTGAAAGAAACAACTATAGTATTCAGAAAGGGGTGGTAGACCCTGCATGTGTTTAATTATATTAAATATTAATACTATAAAGATTGGCAGGTTGTCACATTACATGGTAAAGTCCTTTACTGTGTTGGCTTTAACCTTCCCATCCAGTTGTGAAGAGTTCCTGGTAATTTGCATTTTATATTACAGGGTAAATTATTTGTTAGAATGTTGAGAATCTCTGGTTCCCCATCACCACCCTGACACCACACCAATCACTTACATCTCTTTTAACATGAATTAGTACAGGATTGTAGGTGTGAGGGGAAGAGTGAAATTTCGAAACAATTAAGTTCACTGCTGAGTCCAAACCAACATTCAATTTACACACCACACACAGTACTTTGGGCACATAAAACATGTGGATTGTGTTAAGCATGTAGTCTTTATTAAGATGGACTTAACACTGTTAATCTCCCTTAACTGTGTGAATTCTGAAAATGCAGAGACCACTTGCAACTAACAAGACTACATAGATTCTAGAATGGCACTAAGCTCAAAGTTACACAGTAAATCTTAAGAAAAAGAATAGTCACAGAACAACCTCCTATACAAAGAGTCCTAATCAGTCAATACTGTAAGTTAGTAAAAACTAAGAACTACATTTCTTAGCTTAAAAGGTCTCCTAATTCCTAAAAAGACACAATTAGAAAGATGTGTACTTTATTATTACATGATTCTTTATTTGGACTAACAGTTCATTGTTTAAGACATTTGTTTTTATCCTTAAAGGAGAACTAATGCCAAAAAAAAACCATATAAAACTTACCTGGCACTAGATGGGAAGTCCTCACTTTGATTGGCAATCGAGTCACTTACCTTCAAGAAGAACAGCAGTTTCATAAGTATCTTTGACTGGCATCGATGGTGCAGAGCGGCGTCAATGTCATCACACCTGCTTCAGGCATGCGCTGTGATGATTTCACCACTCAGTTCACCCAATGCTGAGTGGCAAAATCATTACAGCGCATGCCTGAAACAGTCATGATGACGTTGATGCCGCTCTGCACTGCCGATGCTGGTCAGGAGGGGGAGCCAGAGTGCAGCTTCATAGATATAGCAATAGCTATGAAACTGCTGTCCTTCTTGAAGGTAAGCAACTCGATTGTTGATCAAAGTGAGGACTTTCCATCTAAGTGCCAGGTAAATTTTATAATATGTTATTTTGTTTTTTTGCTTTAGTTATCCTTTAAGCCATGAGGTATAAGGTTCCTTTTCTTGTTTTGAGTTGTGTGTAGTTGCAAAAGGATTTCCAAACTGTGTGTCATTTGTGCTCTGACCTGATGAAGAAGGAATATCTCTCGAATGCTCATCTTAAATATTGAGCTGTTAGTCCAAATAAAGTATCATGTACTACTACAGTGCTCATCTTTCTAATTATTCAAATGGACTAATACAGCTTAAACCATTTTTGTACTAAAAAGAGGCAAAGCATAATATTACACAATTTGGAAAAAAAATGAACCGGTATGCCTGAGTTTGATCAGATCAAAAAGACAAAAATATGAAGCCCTAAGGTGTCCTAGGTGGTGCCACATATTAAATTTGACACTAACTGACAGTAAAGAACTAAATATACTTGTCTAGAGGTCATAGATCAGTTAAATGTAATTATATTGTGGTCACTATAGCAGTATCCTTTACATGATTTTTCAGTTATGATAAACTATAAACAATTAGGGGGTTATTCATCAAAGTCTGAGCAGTTACGTATATGCCCGTATTCACATCCATTCACGACTTCTCCAACTCTGCTTATTCAACAATCTCTGTGATGTGACAAATTTGCGACCAATTCTGGTGCTTACTCCGGTAGTAGGACTTACTGAGCTCTTTGCATCAATTTGCATGCGCGTGCACAGGTAATTCGGCTATTCAGCATGTGACGGAGTCTGTCGAAGGGGTGGATTCTGCAGTGCGTACTGCTCCGAATTCACCTGTTTGCCTTCACCACAAAAGAGTGGCAAATTAAGGGATTTGATGGCAGGGCTCCAGTGTTGCATAAGGCGACTTATTCATTAAAAACTAACAATGGCAACTGCAACTAAATTAGTCTACAATTAAACATGAACTAGGCACAAGGTGACATATAAAAATAAGTATTTTTCACTTATATACACTTTAATTTCGCTGGTATGTATACAGTACATGAACTACTCAGTGACAATAAACTCATCTAATCTAATCTAATATACAGTTAGTGGGATATGATGAGACTGACGTCACTGCCGTTCATTGGAGGAATTCTCCTCACTCTGCATGACTTCTCATCATACTATTGTGCGACTGACTACATTGCACTATGTATGCGATGGCGTCCGATGCTGTCCGCTGCTTCATGAATAAAGAGAAGTGAATTAGTGACTTCCTAATCGTATTTACACGAACAGACGCGGAGTTACTATGCAAGGCGAATTTGGACTTTGATGAATGACCCCCTTAAAGAGTTTAAAGGAATAACGCTACAAGAGTTTACTTACTTATATGATATATTTGCTGTTTTAGCATCTAAAGTGAACTACACACCTTTTTATATTCTGTATTATAAGCCTACCTGTTATTGTGCTGCTTTCTTTGGTAATACCTACACATCACCAGCGACACTATGGTACGGTGGGATAAACACTTTCAGTGCTTCAACACTCCTTAAAATCCTGCATTTATTTTGACAGCGCTATGTTCACACTGCTGTTAGTATCGTCAGGCAGAAGAGAGCAACAGAAGCTCCTGAAGTGTTACTGAAGTAGCCGGTAGCTTTTTTACAATTACTAGTGCTAGTAATTTATACAATCACATTCTTCATGCTCGTTCATTTTTTGCTCTTTACGGTACCGTTAATTATATTATAAAAATTTTTGAGTGGCATATTGTATCGCTAGTTAAAGATATCACTTAATAACATAAATTCTAATTATACTTATTTATATGTAATTATATTTTCTTTATATGTTTATTCATGTATAAAAACAAATTTCATTCATTGTTAATCACTTAGGGGGTAATTCAGGAAACATCGAAGTACCCTTGAGAAGCTTCTCATCACTTCGCCGAGTTGGATACGCGCTCACTGGTCTCCTGCAAGCGGAGATCAGCGAACGCTTTAAAATGTACTTCGGCGAGGCGAGACGCATCGAGTGGTCGCGAGGTGAGCCGAAGTACCTTTAAAGCATTCGCTGATCAGGAGACCAGTGAGCGCATACCAGACTCGGCGAAGTGATGAGAAGCTTTGCAAGGGTACTTCGATCTTTCCTGAATTACCCCCTTAGTCTACATCTTGGTAGTATAATGTCTTTTTCACTTTATACCAATAGAGGTCACTCTTATTGAAAGTCTCACATTTTGCCATAATTTTACACCTTGTTGTAATTGAACACTCCCTAATGTGATGTCACTAATTGTTGTTAAGTATTTAAAACTTCCTCACTATATGCATTTTGTTCAACTGATGAAGGGTGGTTTACTGCCCCGAAACGTTGTGTTGTATTATGTGAGTTTGCACATTAAATAACACTATTGGAATTCCGGACGTCCATCACTTTTTGATACGGATATTAAGGGGACCTGAGACGGTACCATAGGCCATTGACTTTCTTCTATTGTCATGCTCGTTCATAGTAAGCATCGGGAACGAGACAACTGCTTTCATTTTATTGGTCCACATGATGAGTTGAAGACACTCCCACTCCAGAGCTGTTTACAAGTGAGCAAGATGCAGTGGCTGTTAAAAGTGTCTTCTAAGGTCATAGTAAATGTAACTTTTAGAACATGATCAGACCTACTTTATAGAGTTTATGATACACTGTGTAAACAACAGCTATAACTAACAGGAGGCTAAACTCTTCCTACTGGGGGGGTTTTACGGATACAGAAGAGGACTGATATTTTTCTCCAGAAAGGTACTATTAAGACAAATAGAAAGTTATTAATGTAGTCACAAAAATCCCCAAATTGGTCAAGAAAAAAGGGCATATAAAGAAAGTTCTATGGCTTTAGGTACTTTAGGGATTTGGATCTAATAGAAAACATAATGTAGTGCTGGGCCTTTGATCATAAGAAATCCTAACAATGGCTTTGGATTGGAGCTATCTTGCAGACCAAATTATATATCTGTGAGCTAATCCAAGAAGAACAAGAGCCGTTTCTCTTACACTATTACAAAAAAAAGTGTTGTGTCACTGGACATTGAACTAACTTTGTGGGGATGGTGATTTTGGTATTGAACCATTTTTTTCAGTTGTGCAGTTTTAATAGTGTGTTATTTTCATTGTTACAACCTCCATTATTCTGCAGGCTATGCATTTTCACCATACTCTTGTTTGAACCTCCCATAAGTATCAGGGGCAAGACCCCTAGCTTGTTGAGATAGTAGAGTAGGAGCTGTTGATGGAGGACATGAGCTGACACAGGAATGAGTAAAGGGAAGGTACAGGAATTTGCAGATACAGCAATTCAGTGGAAAGAAAACCAATAAAACAGGTAATATTTACTTTTTATTTTCACTTCAATCAATTAGGTACGCATCTCCTAGTGATGTGCCAGCCTCAGCATGACCTCTTGCTCTTTGTTACAAATGAAGGTCAGACTTCAAAAGTAGGCATGATTATTACTGGGCACTATAATTTACAGACATTCAGCACTATTTTTCAGTATGTATGATAGGCAAAATGTGGATATCTTTTGGACAGGAATTAAACACTGAAGAAATTCACCACTGAGTTTAGAATACTGGGGTTTCCCTTATTCTTTTACCTCCACTATAATTTGCATGTACATCTCTGGAATTCCTGTATATTTCATGGGAGAAACTTACAGTTAAGCAGGTGTGGTTTATCTACTCTATGGAAATACCAGAAAATCTAGCTGGCTAATTCTGCCTTGCATATTTTATCATTTAGGATAACTTAAGCTGGGTTCGCACTAGCTGATTTTCAGATGAGTTTGAAAAACATCTACTGTTTCCTGTTGGATAATCCACACAAGGCTATTGACAATAATCAACAATAATGAGCCTAATTAAAAAAAAACTTAGCTGAAACCCAACCTAAACTAATAATGACAAAATGGGGGTTGACCTAATGCAGTTTGTTTAGTCCAGTAATTTTACTGGCTGACAGCATGAAAAAAAACTAAAAAAATATATCAAGAAAGCTAGAGACTATTGTGCAAAATGCTGGAGATCCCAGCCACCCCCTGTCCCTTGAGGGACCCTGTGGTTTGTACTGCTGGAGCAGCTGGGATCCATAAATCATAGCAGTGGGTCAACAAGCCAGGATAAAAGGAAAAGTGCACACAGGATAGGGTCTGAAGTTTTACATAGGCAAAGCAAAGAAAGGTACTAAACCAAGATAACAGGCAGACCATAAAACAAACCTAAATCAATAATATATTAGCAGGGATGGGATCAGATACTGAAACAAGCTTAGATAATAAAGCAAGACAAGGCTATGCTATGGACCTTTACAAATATATGTATGTATGTAAGTATTTATCAATTTATACAGTGTTGATATGTTACGCATCACTTTACATAGATTAATCATTCACTTCAGTCCCTGCCCCATGGAGCTTACAATCTAGTTTCCCTATTCAGTCACACAAATACGCAAACACAGATGTATGTTTTTGGATTGTGGGAGGAAATCGGAGTGCCCGGAGGAAACCCACGCAGGAGCGGGGAGAATATACAAACTCCATGCAGATGAAATCCAAGGTGGAACTGAACCCAGAACTCAGTGCTACAAGGCCACTGAGCCACCGTACTGCCCAAATGTGGTATTTTAGTAACTGGCATGCCAGTCCAAATGGAAATGTTGTTATTGGTCCTTTAACGAATATCTAATTAGCCATTTATTAGTCATGCAGAATATTTACATTACAAATCACTACTTTTAAGAACAGCCAAAATATCCAGCTCAATGCTAGAAAAAATAAAAAATCCACCCTTTTCTTTCCAGAATCTCAAATGAGGGGATTTCCAGATATTTGCCCATTCCAAGCATGCACTAATAATCCACACTGTCTAAATGCAGAAAGTAAATAAAACAGAATGAGCTAATTAGAACAGATTCTGCAAAGACATATTTAGAAGAGCAATGCTCACCTGTATAATTCAGATTAAATGACCCTAACAAAGCCTGGTATTAATCCACAAATGGATGTGCTTCATATTATTAGACTTTTTTTGTTGTTAATTTCAATACCTATATAAAACACATATTGTAAACTCTTTGTGAAGAAAATTACCTCTAACAATCACAATTAAATAATTACAAATGGAAGGATTATAGAGTGTTCATCTGACAGGAAAGAACAGGCAGTGAGCATTGTAAAAAAGAAGATATAGGAGCGGCTGTAAAGTACACGATGATAAACATGTACAACACGTAAAAAAACAAAAAATATTATTACTCATTTGGAAAAGACACTGTTGTTTCTGAATAATCAGCTTATTCTACTACTATACTTGTAGTTACATTTTCAAAAATATCAAACACAGTTTATCATACAAATTTTCTCAAATGATCTACATCTACTATGCTACTTATAGCGTCAGCAAAAATACAATAGATACATATTCTATGTTATAGGAAAAAAAATATGACATTTACACTTTTAGGAATGTCATTAAATAAAGCATTTTTTTTACTAACAGATATTGGCTCCGCTTCCTGTTCAAGGTTTAGCAATGATAAGAACAATGGTTGATTTATTTTGAAGGAAGACAACATAAAAATCTAAAGAGAATGCAAAAAGATTCCCAATATTGTAAGATGATAGAAAATGATATATAAGTGGTGTTTTTATCACTTCTGTGAGATAAAAAAACAAACAAAAACATTTGATTATGTAGGTTCTATTCTGACTACGTTTTGGACTGTTGAGGTTCTGTGGCTTCTCCCTCTGTATCCTGGGCAATGTAGTTCTGGAGAATAGTCTGTACTATATAGTTGAATTATGAAGAGGGATGCAGGTATATCGTAGAATAAATGCTACCCTGACCAGCTTAAAACCATCACGCTTAAAATCGTCCTTTGTATTTAGTAATTTAGAGACTTTAGAGTTTGGTGCTATAAACCAATGAATGCATTGTGCTATAAATAACAGTAACTCATGCAGAATGAGTTTAACTACTGGTAATTTGTATTAGCGAGTACCAAATATATACACCAATAAATGTTGCCATAAAGTAAGGATTTTTATTAGTGCTCCCGGTTGAAAAGGCAATCTGGTTAAACAGGCCTACTGCATATCAGTGCTGTAAAACAATAAACCTATAAAATAAGCTCTAGCCTGCATCTAAACTGACTACTAATCAACACTGAAGCATGTCAAATTCATATGTGTATGGTTTAAATTGGAGAATATGGGAACCTTATCTAAGGTTGTCATTTCATTCTTCATAAAACAGGATTAAATCCGCTCTGGTACATTGCCAGTTGTAAAAGGCATCATGCACTGAGATTTTACTAGAACTCTCTATAAGATTTTTTCCAAATTATCTCTGAACTGTGCAGAACTACAACTACCAAAGCACCCTTGAGTAAGCAGAGAGACATTTTGGCTCAAAGATAGCTGCTTACCTGCTAATACAACTGATAATGTACATTCCACATTTTTTTTTATTTGAAGTTTTTGTATCAGAAAAGTGCTGCTCAGACCGGCTCTATCACGCTTTCTATATTTACTGTTTAACTTGAGTGTGTCAGAGTCTCTTTATTAGAGATATTAGTAGCAGCTATATTATGCCCTACTGGAATATGGTTACAATGGCCAGGGACAGGAGTAAGGTCTATTCGTGTCATTATTATTATTTCTGATGATTATTTGAGCCACAGTTCTTCAGAATGAATGGATCAGTGGACATGACCAACAATATTATCTGAGGTGTCTGTCAGATGGCAGATTCTCCAACAAAGAGAGGAGGAGTGAGCAGGAAAAGCTGAATTCATTTATTTGGTCTATACACTCTTTGTATTTATTTTCCTTTTGCTTACTGCAAGTTACCAGTGTTTAGCATTTTACCTGAGAGATGACCATGTTGATATATATAGGTTTCCCTGAATTGAGATGTCTTCCAAGCACACCACATACATCTATGTTTAAGGAAGGGATCAGCAGGTGGTTGGATAAGCAAAGAGTAAATATTTGAGGTAAGGATTTTTGTGGGATATCTGTAGAAAGCTCTCTAGCACCATGTTTCTGAATTGAATGAATGAAATGAACATTTGTAAATGTTCAATAAAGGTCAAAGGTTCATCAAAGTATAACTGAGGAGGTCGATAACTATTTAAAGAGGGTGAGCCCTCCAGCACTGACAAACATCCCAGTCTAATCTGGTGCAAATTGTGATTTCCTATAAAGGGTCTTAGGGCTGAATAAGGAAAGCTCAATCCATTTTTTAAAATCTACAAGGGAATTAGTGTAAAAGCATTGAAGATATATCAAACTTTCTAATTTGTCATTGGTAAATATTTACCGATATCTATATAAATAAAAATGTAAATGTTCGTTTGATAAAAATCTTAAATATCTGAAAGTTCTTCACCGACTGCTTTGAAATTTTGATACAATGTTGCATTCGAATACGCGCATGTTTTTATATACCTACTGTATATTCAAGGCCGGTTCTACCAATGGGCGATGTGGGGGACGGCCCAACAATTGCATATCTTGAAAAGGTCGGATAGCTGCATGTGTCTGATGCAATTTTCATACAATTATATGAATTCAATTTAACAGTAAGTAATGTCAACTAGTATCTGACTAAGGATAGGTTTGCACTAACGCGTTTATGTGCACCATAGAAACGCCACGCTTAAAAAACAAAAAGCCACAACATGAATCGCTATGAAACATACCTTGTTCCAGCTACACTAGCATAATGTACGAGGGCGCACATGTTGGAACCCCTGCCATCACATTTTCGCCAGCGTATATACGCTGTACATAAAATGCAGTCACATAGGAATAGCCACAAACACCGAGGAAGCGTAAACACTATCGGGTAAGTACAATAGAAATGCACATTAGGAAAATTACGATGAAATATGCCAGCATATTTTCTAGACACGTGTTTCTAAATACGCAGCTCTGTGTGAACCTAGCCTAAATGTATAAACATTGGATTGACACACAATGCCTTTGTGACTTCATATGGATGAATGTGTGTATTGGACCAACTATTGTTACAATATGCTACAGACCTGTTGGAGGGTGCAAGTTCATTCAGGTGATGTCACAGTGAGGGTGCGTGTAGAGCAATTTAATGCAGTTGCATGTGTACAGTAGGACTAAGTTATTAAGTATGGCAAACTTGTACAAGATGTGGCAGCCTGAAAAAGGCCACAACCTGCCCACACACAGCCAATTTTCTCCAGTCAAGGCCCTTTCTCTTGATATCTCATTAGTGCTGGAATGTCTGTCTGACCTAGAGAGGGAAGGGTCTGCCAATGCTTCAGTTTATAGGCTGACCGGTCAGATCAGTACAATTTTTCATTGTGAGTCTAGATCCCACATGGTACAGTCATGCCTGTCGTTTAGGGACTACACCATTAATGGGCATCTTTATTCTCTGTGTTATTCCACAATGCATTTACACTTGATATTTTAAAAACATTTCAAATTTAAAATCAGACACATATCTTAACATGGAAAATAAAGATAATGATAAATGTGAAATTACATTATTGGATACTACATTTTTGTAAAATTTTTAAAGAGTTACCTTAATATGGCATTTAAGAGTTTCATGTAGTAAAAATCCAACCTGAATTGCTTCTTCTTTCACATTGGTTATTAAACATAACTGCTGAGAGATGTGCTCTGTAACAAAAAGAATGTGACTTATTAGGCAATTATTTTCTACAGTGAAACCTTTTGCATAAAAATATATATTGCCCTCAAATATTTTATCAATTTGTTTATTATAAAAAAAAAATCTGTTTAAAGCAAATTTGTCCAAAATGCATTTGAAATCATAGGGAATACAAACATTTCATTTGGCACATAAAATATTTTAATTATCAACTGAAAAAAAACTTTTGAATACATATAATTGTGTAGATAGTCCTGTGCTAAGCTACTAAAGCTCCCACTATATTGTAGAAATAAAATATGGGTATACACAAATAGTGTGATATTACATTGTTAGGATATAAAAATAAAGGCTAGGCTCACAATACTTTTATTAACCTAATATTCAATGTAACTGTACAGCCTATGGATATAAAACCCTAAACTGCACAATGTTAGCATGTCCACTGACTGCATTCTTTACAATGTGCCAATTCAGTCTAATTAGGGCAACATTTATTAAACTTGGAAAAGCCCGATTTTGCTTTTCTTAGTTTATCCCGAGAACATCTCAGCTGTTCGTGCTGTAAAAATCTTTCTATGTTTTTGATCAATATTTACCAACTGAAACTTTTCTATCGAGTTTTTCAATCAAATTTTTCGATGGACTTATGGACTTGCAAGGCTGAACCCATCATATCCTATTTTGAAACACCCATGAAGAGTTTATGCAATGCTCCCTGGGAAATACATGTAGATAAAGCTCTCTAAAAGTAAAGTAATTTGACGGCATGTTTTACTATGTAGAGCATGGTGAGCTCTCTAAATGTTACTACTCCTGAGTCTTTTCTGCATCACACAAGCTCTCAAGATAGATTATTTTTTTTAATTTTCTGGTCATTGTCAGTAGATAGCTAGTGCTCATTTAAATCATGGAGGCTAACTAAGATGGCAGGAAGACTTAAAGCAAAAATGACTGTTTTGGACTATCTAGTCCTTGTTAGTAAAGGACATTTATAGACCTTGCTATGTTTTTCCATAAACATATTAAAGACAAGTTTCTTTAATTTTGGATTGGCTACACCTTTTTATATAAATAATCAGTGATGTGTCACACTACATTTCATGATAAGTCAATTTATATATGTCAGGTTCAATATTTCAAAATATGTCTTATTTATAATTTATTCCCACCCCCCAAGTCCCCTTGCATCCATCTCAGACTAGAAGAGATGTGTCTCTCGTACCTATAGGGAAATCCAGCACTAGCTTCTTTGTAACAGAATAAGTCAAAAATGTTGATATGGTGACCGGTTTTTGTTTGTCCACCCGTCTCTTGATGATTGACCACAAGTTCTCAATGGGATTAAGATCTGGGGAGTTTCCAGGCCATGGACCCAAAATCTCTATGTTTTGTTCCCTGAGCCATTTAGTTATCATCTTTGCTTTATGGCAAGGTGCTCCATTATGCTGGAAAAGGCATTGTTGATCACCAAACTGCTCTTGGACGGTTAGGAAAAGTTGCTCTCGGAGGACATTCTGGTACCATTCTTTATTCATGGCTGTGTTTTTAGGCAAGACTGTGAGAGAGCCGATTCCCTTGGCTGAGAAGCAACTCCACACATGAATGGTTTCAGGATGCTTTACAGCTGGCATGAGACAAGACTGGTGGTAGCGCTCACCTCGTCTTCTCTGAACAACTGTATTCCAGATGTCCCAAACAATCAGAAAGGGAATTCATCAGAGAAAATGACTTTACCCCA
>WMED01017770.1:0-12902 GCA_019650415.1 Pipa parva | reverse complement strand
TATATATATATATATATATACCGCAAGCTGGATGGCGGTCCTCAGCGTTCCTTTTAAATTCGTTGCCGGTCCCTCGAACCAAAAAGTTTGAGAAGCACTGTTCTATACAACCTATAAAATGTTTTGAAAAGCTATTCTGCATAATAATTTGAAACAGTGCATTTTGAGTTTTTTATTTTTGAAAAAAATACTTTTATCATTGGGAGGTTTGTTCAATAAAATTTGATTTATACTCTAATAGTTCATGACTATCATTTGCAGTGACCATTTAGGAAAATTGGAAAAAAATATCACTTGCTTATGTGCACTGTGTCCCCTGGAAGTTACTGCTGCAGTCAGTGTTTAGATAAGTATAATTTTCAGTATTTGTAATAATTCGGTTGAGAAAACAATACTCACAGACCATTGCATATAATAACTGTTCAGTACCTTGGTGCAGGGAATAATTTAACATATAACTTGTGAGATATATATATATATATATATATATATATATATATATATACACACATATACACTACAAAGTTACAATATTACTGAACATAGTAATATATTTATAGTAGAGATTAGTGTACAGAATTCATTCCAATATTGTACTAGCCGCACTTAGTTTAAAAGGGGTGCAATTTTTCTAATCCCATTATCTATATTATTTTGTTTATCTGCATCAGGGTATGGCACATAGCTTCCAATATTGTCTGTAAACCGATAATATTTAAAGTGTAAGTAAACCCTATTAATAAAGTTTGCCCCATTAAAGTATTGTAAAGTGCAAACACTGAATTCTGCCACTGTCTGTGTCAGTTTTTAAGATAAGAGAATGTGAGGGGTGGGAGCGTGGACTTCTCCAGCACAGGAAGGAGGAACATTTTACAATGGGATTACAAGTGCTGCAGAGTGTAGAGATGAGTCAGGATTTTAGTCATATGTTTTACACTTTACAATACTTTAATTGTATTTTTAAGTTAGTATAAAAGCAAACCTGCCCATTTTCCAATCATATTAAAAACAAATTTCTCCATTTAAAAAACTTTTTTTCAATAAACCTTTTTTATTTTACACGTGCAGTATATTGATTTAAATTTTTCTTTTCACCAAAGTTAGCTATTGTGCTAATTTCCCCATTTTAAAAATGGGACTAAAAACAAGGATCATGAATGACATCTCTTATTGTGAATCCTTACAATTAGATAATTCTTTTGGAAATGACTGATTCAGATTGTGTAGCTCTAATAATATTATATTCCCATTCTATTCTTTTGTTCATTAGGATCGAGCCAGTGCTTTAACATGTCAACCAACGCAGACATTGGGACCCAAAGATATGTTATATGTGGGACAAAGGGAATTGGCTGTAACAACTCCCAATGACAGTGGGTGATTTATTCTCCTAGACACTCTAGAACATAATGTGCATTTTAATCTCCATAGCTGAGACCTTTGATGTAGCAAGACATTTTTCATAACTAAATCACATAACTGGAACATCACATTTTGGATATACACCATCGCCTTTTGTTTTCATTCCTCCTATACCCAACTTTAAGGCTAGGTTCACACTAGCGTATTGTACACAGCATATGCTAACAATTCTAATGGAAGCATTGCATTCCATTGAGAGCGTATTACGTTAGAACGCTACTTGCACTATTTCTTTGAGCGTATGGAATGCGGTATATTTTATGTGACTAGATTAGCTTCAATAGGAATTCAACAGTTGGGTATATACACACACAGTGTAAGAATGCGCTGTATTTGCATACTGACATTCATTCGGATTCATTTTGTAATAGCAAAAAGTCAGAAAAAATGACTTATGAAGATTCACTGACAAAGAAAATCCTCTTCAAATCTTAGGAATGGGATTCAGCAATCCAACTGGGAGCTTTTGTAAACTTTTCTTTACAGAGCTTTCTCCTAGACCAGGGGTCAGGAACCTATGGCTCGCGAGCCAGATGTGGCTCATTTTTATGGCTGCATCTGGTTTGCAGACTGTAAAGAGCGCTCGTCACTGCTTCCAGCTGAATGCCGGCAGGCGTTGTAGAGATATAACTCTCTCAGCGCTTCTGGGTTTATGCCAATCTAGAGCCGCTGATGTCATGTATGAGGTAGGTTGCTAGCCAATCCGTAGCCGCTGACATCATGGCAAATTCAAAAGGGGCCGAGCATAGCTGCACTTAATATGGCTCTCTCAGCCAAAAACGTCCCAACCCCTGTTCTACACTCATTGACATACTTAAAGGACATTACACCAAACTGTGCTCTGCTGTTTTTTTGTTTTGTTTTTTTTTGATAAATTCTTTTATGACATCATAAAAACATGTAACATTTATCAATTTTAACATTAGTATATAATTTCTTTAACTTAGAACATTCGTTTTCCATGCCATGCGTGAAGAAGAGAGCTAAGTAGTGTGGAAATCTTGAATTTACCATCTATTTAGCCAATAAAAGGTATCACCTATACTCTACTTGTCTCTGCCAATTTAATAGGCACACTACATGTTTTGAGTGTGATACCCTTTATCAAATAATAAACACTCCCCGAAATAGTAAAAAAAAAGAGGTGGGGTTACTTTGGAGGAGTGTTTCTTGTCTCATTTCTGTATATGTCTTTGTGTTAATTACTGCGTTTCACATTTGATAAAGGGTATCGCACCTGAAACATGTAGTGTGTCTATTAAATTGGTAGTTGCACCTCTTGCATCACCATAGGCTCTCATTCTTTTTTTTTTTCTGTTATACTCACATATAATTATTTGTATTTTGTTTTCATTTTAGAAAAGGTCAGTATAAATGTAAAACATATAATGCTATTAAAAAAAATCAATCCACTTTTCTTGCCTTTTTTTTTTAACAGGATTTGTTTCCATTCTGGGTTCAGAAGATGCTACGACTTGTCACATAGTAGTCCTCAGACATACAGGTACATAGTTAAAGGTTTGTAATATATCGTCATGTTATAGCACTTGCTCATTCTTTTGAGGAGATGGCAGATGCCTTATTAGCAGACAAGCCTCTGGGATATGTGTACTAACATGCAGGGGGATTGTTGGAAGTTAGTTATTCACCTTATTACCTGCCTGGGTAAGAGATTCATTGCAAACTCTATCTAATAAATCCTGAATCAGTTTTGCTGAGACAATCTAATCATTTAGCAGATGCCACAGCTGATACCTATGGCTAAGGCTAGTTTCACACTAGCGTATTATGTACTGCGCATAATACGCCAGTGTGAAAAAAAAAATTTTAAATACGCTCCGGCAAATTTTTCTATTGTACTTACCAGTGACAGTGTGAACACTCCCTCAGCGTTCACAGCTCTTCCTATCTGGCTGCATTTTGTGCACCTAGCATTCTGGACGTGCCGTATGCATCTCATACGCTAGTGTGTCCAGAACTAGGTAAGAACATAGCATTTTATTGAGCCGTATTTTTTTTCACACTAGCGTATGATGTGCTGCACATCATATGCTAGTGTGAACCTAGCCTTATACTCCATAGTGGACCACTGCCAATCTTTTGGGTGAAGCCCCTAGACAGTAACTATAATACAGGGAATATTTTTGACTTGTGGGACTAGTTTTCCACAAGGTATGCAGATGGAGAATAATTTTCCTGCCAAATACTGAAGTCATTTATATACATGTTTCATTGTTTCCAAATACTTAGTAGCTATGTGTTAAAATATAATTTTAGATTATGTCAATATTCTTCTTACTGGTCACTATTTGCCTCCAGTGCTGCCTCCTGCGTTCTGTGAAAGCCTACCTTTTCTTCTTCCACTGCAGTGCTAAAATCCACTTTACATTCTGCTTCTTTTGAAAAGAAGAATTCCGAACCAATACTGATTCTGTGCTTGCTCAGTTTAGTGATTTTGAAGTGGAAGGAAAACAATTACTGTATATACTCGAGTATATGCATTTATACATCTAACACTGTGCAAATATCTACAGCAGCAAAAGCTTTGAAAGTTACCTGTACATTGTGGGGGTTATTCACTAAGGTGTGAATTTGACTGTCAAATTCTCAAACAGCGGATTCCCATAGCAAATTCATGACCACAGCAATTTTTAAAAGATGCGACTGCGACAATTTTCCATAGTAAAGTCTTGACTGCGACAATATTCTCATTATAAAGATGCGACAGTAGCAGTCTATCGCGACTGTCTTTAACTGGCAAATTCACACCTATATGCAACAGTTCAGACTTTAGTGAATAACCCCCACTGTGTTTTTAGCATTTTAGTGAGTGGCTTCTCTGAGCTATTAACTGTAGAGTTTCAATGGGAACAAATCAAAAAATAAGATTTCCAGAAAAACAAAGGGGTTACAATGGTGAAATTTACAGTTTAACTTTAACAACTCACTGTGGTCCTATAATTAACAGCCGCCCATGTATCATTTGTAAGTTACATATCTCTAAATTAAAGACAAATGGATAGATGATACTAGTAGCTGGACATCTCAAACTAAACTGTAAAGGAGAACTTAAGTTTAAAAAAAAAAAAAAAGAGGGATGTCAAAAACTTACCTTATATTAAGTTCCACCGTTGCAGTCACAGCTTCATCTCGACTGTAATCACTGAGGAAGAGCTGACAGCGCTTCGTCTGACATAGGATCCAGCGCTCCTCCCACTTATTGAATCGGCAGTGCAAATGGGTTGCAACGTTATCATGTTCATTGTGGAACCATTGAGAACGCTCCCCGCAATGAGAGTGATGATGTTGAAACCCATTTCCATACGCCGGCAGAGCTTTGCGCTGGCTCCTGTGTCAGCCAAAGCACTGTGAGCTCTACCTCAGTGAAGAGAAATTACAGTCCAGATGAAACTGTGACTGCAACGATGGAACTTAATATAAGGTAAGTTTTTAATATCTCTTTTTTTTTCTTTAGTTCTTCTTTAACCATGGATGCAGTTGATAAATAAATCCTTTAAACCTATAAAATCAAATATTTGTGCAGATCATGACTGATACAGATACAGGTAGTCCTCGACTTACGTCATTGATCCGTTCTTACGCGGCGTTGTAAACCGAATTTCGATGTAAGTCGGATCATACATTCATACAGTATGGTTCAACTTATGTCGCAAAACCGTGTCAGTCGGAACAAGGCATGGTTGCATGCAGTTTGACTTACGTCACAAAACCGTGTAAGTCGGAACATGGCATTGTATAAAGCGTTGTAACCCCAAAACGATGTAACTCGAGACCGTCGTAACCCGAGGACTAACTGTATACGTTTTCCAAATTTCATGGGCACGTGAAAGATGCAAACAAATAGTTTGCATTCTGAAAGCATGGGTTCCAGTTTATTTTATTTTTATGGAAGAGATGTTCTGTGGACCTGTGTTTGACAGATGTACTTAAATTATATGAAATAGACTTGCAGTAGTGTTCCTTAATCTTTAATTCAGATATTTGGTGCATTGCTGCTGAATATTAATGCAGCCTCCAGCACGCACCTGAACAAATGACTAATCAGCATTGCACTATGTTTAACATGTGCCTAGTTTAAAAGGTATGGGTACCTTATGTATATTATGCTATGACTTGTGTTCACCTTGGTATTTAAACAATTTAATGCTTTCAGGATCTGGAGCCACATGTCTTGCCCACTGTGATGGATCTGATACTGAGAATGAGGCGGTGGCCATTTTGCACTCGGTGACATCTTTAAGCCACAATACTGATGAAGGCAGGTAAGGTATACTGGCCTATATATAAAAAAAAATCTGTATTTTTAGAAGTTACCCAGTATCATTTTGATTTAGAGGACATATAGGGTGCAGTTGTCTTTGAGTATATCAACAATTGAAATCTTCTGTGCAAATTAAAGTTCATTCTGCAAACCTTCAGACATTGTAACTTACTTCTTGTTTCAGAGTAGCATGTCATCAAGCTTTTTGAGCTGCAATCACTTGTCAACCAATAAATGGCTGTGTAAGCTTCCCAGTGGTGTCCAGTAGTATATAGCACTACCGTCTGTTGGTCGAAGACTGATTATTGCAGCCTGAACTTAAGAAGCATTAAAAAAGAGTGCAATACCTGAAACATTTTGTGTATAAGGCACTAAAGTACCCAATAAAGGGTGGTAGCAGAACTGCATTGTCTGGTTCCCTTCGTACTTCCAAAATTGTAGAATTTCAGTGGAGACTTCACGGTTCTCCAGTGAAGAATTCTTGGCTCAAAACGCTTACATAGCAACAAAGGGTGCGCTGCATTTTTGTAATTCTTTAATCTTTTGAAATGAAATGAAAATGACTGCACTTCTCACATTATATGGGTTATCAGAGGTATTCACTGGAGTGAGAGTCTGGCTCGTTCAGAAATCCAGATTCATAGTCTTTGCTGTGGAGGTTGAGAGCGGCTTAGAAGCAAAGCATATTATTTATCCAGATTAAAAATATAATTGTAACGCATCAGTGGAAAAATATCTGTTTAGCCTCTCTTGTGCTTGTATTTTACTTTATTTTACCTTTATAGGTGCAATTCAGTCAAATTGCTCTATAACATTTAGGGGGTTATCCTCTAAAGTCCGAATTCGACTGTCGAATTCTTAAACGGTGGATTCCCATAACAAATCTGCAACTGTGACAATTATCCTATTGTAAAGTCATGACTGCAGTTATTTTCAAGTTGCAGTTGTGACAATATTTCCATAAAGTCATGACTACGACAATATTCTAATTATGAAGACGTGAGTGCGACAGTAGCAGTCTATTGTGAATGTCTTTAGCTGGCGAATTCACACCTTTACGCGACAATTTGGACTTTGGAGAACAACCCCCTTAGTGTTTTGTGCTGATGCCATTTAATGCCCTAAAATAAGCTTTGCCCTCAACTTTACAATGAACATGATACTGATATATAGATTTTGTTTTAAATCTTTTTTTTGTGCTCTAATGGACTCCACCAGAATTCTGATTAACCTTCACAATATAATGAAGTTAATTAAAATGACAGTAACATCAGAAAAAGAAAAAAAAATCCTATCTGGTTTGGAATGTCAATTATTGCTACAATCATATTTGTAAAAATGTTATGTTTGAATTTAAACTTCTGATTTGTATTGCTTTGTATCTGTTTTTTACTTTAATAGTTTCAGCCATCTGTTAAGTAAACCAGTTGTTTGTCTGGCCATATACAGTAGTTATATAGAAATTAAATTTATACATACTTGTGAAGGGCCGCAGAATGCTCAATTTTATAAAATATGGTTACATCCAGCAATGAGAAGAACAACACAAAACAATATAAAAATTAAGAATTCAGCTTCCAGGTTGACATTTTTACAGTACGACATATAAATACCGGTCATGCCAATCCAAAAGGTAATGTTCTTCTGTTGAAGTTGATGGCTTTCATAACTCCCTACCTCACTTTTAGGTTAACCTATTTTGGTCAAGAACATCCATTTGTATCTAGAGAGATATAGGGTCACTCTTGTCAGTAGTAAGTTTGGTGAGCCTATACCGGTTAGCAGAAAAAACTCACTACTCATTGCTAACGAATATTCCTTTTTCATAAGGCTGGAATTGCACATTGTTGGTGGCTTTATTGACGGCAGACAGTTATCACAGAAACTTTCAAGTGAACTTCTTCGTAAGTTTATCAGATTTCTTTTGTAAGATTTGTGCTGCTCTGTAAGGGAAATGTCACAACAGAAATTCTGTCACCAGTGGTGAAACCAGCAATAAATCACTGGCTATGCTGAGGCAAATAAATAGGTTTTCTTATGTCTGCAACTTGCCAAACAGACCGTGCTTGATGTTGCTGTAAGGACTTTGCTACACAGCTGCTTTTTTAAATTTCTCTTATAGTCTTGCGCTGTTGCTTGGGAAGGCATCCAATGAGAGTCCCTAGATGTCAACAGTGATATCCTGACAGAAAATGTGTCCTTTAAAATAGATAGTTCATGTCATAGAGCAGTAAAGGTCTTTAGAACCAACACCACAGTTGTGTTCTGCCAAAGATGGAGTCACAGACCTTCATGAGCTAGTGTTAATACTGGAACTTCCACCACAGGAATCCCACTGGTTTTTAAGTTATTTGTGTCCAGCATTAGACAAAAACAAATGACAAAGAATATGAAACATTATTGTGAGGTTCCCAGGCTCCCTCTGGTACTCCAAACTATTCAGTGCTTCTAAATGGAACATCAAAGGTTCTATAGTTAACATTATTTATGTATGAGTAAGATAGGACATGTTTATTATAAATTGGCCTCCGGCATATTTCCATAGTAGTATTTTTCCATATAGATTCCACTAACAGTATACAGATATCTGCTGCAGGATTTTCTGCCCTTTTCTTTTAAAGGGAAAGTTATAGTTTCCTTATTTTAGTTTATGATTTTACATTATTTACTTGTCAGCACCTTGTACCAGGCAGTCATTTAAGAAGAGTCTCTGCTGTATACAGGGACATATTACATAATTTTGGTATCTCTGACAATGGTCGGTGATCTCTTCAACTGAAATACCCAGTTGGATCTCCATTCCGAGTGGATTTCTGTATCTTTTCTTCCTAACTCCCTTAACAATGCCAATATTTCCTTTTTCTACTGGCCCCTCTGGCCTGGCTGGCTTTGTGGCCTAACCACATTGAAGGGTGTCTGGTTCAGATTCTTTCTTTTTGTGCCTCTGCTGTTGGTGCCCTGACATAGCAAGTCATGCAATGGTCTGCAGCTCTGACCTAACCAAAGTCGCACTTTGTGAGATGCCCTCTGCTTCCACTTGTGCCCGCTTTTCCAGTGTGATGTAAGACTTTGTTCAGGACATACCTGGCATCTCCATTCACAGCCCTTAGCTTCTTGTACTGTTTTCTCTACTTAAGGAACTACACTTGTCCTTTGTTTTCCTTTCTTGAAGGCTCTGCAGAGTCAGTAAGGCTAATCAACACACCATGCAAAATAGCAGATGAGATGGTAAAATATGGGATCTATATTGTATAGCTACAGCAGGATACCTACAGTATAGGCATGCCTCTTTCCTTGCTCTGTACAAAACTAATCTCCAGAGCTTCTCTAGAAATAAATAAACTCCTTCCATGTATGGAACATTTGGGTCTCGTCTTCAAAATAAAATGGGTCAGGGCCTCTCTGTTCTTCACCACTGCCTTGCTCCTACGTCAGATAACTAGAAAATGAATTCTCTCCTGTGACCCTTTCACAGCAACACTTACTGGCAATCCCTAAGCGCAATGCTTTTAACTTCAACATCAGTTCATGCAGCCAGGTACACTCCAGTTGCTTCAGTTGGAGTTCCTCAGTAGTTATGTTCCATACATGGTTGCACTCTTAACACATGACTGCCAATCAAAGTGGGGAGGATGGTTTTCCTTGGCACCCTGATCCCTCAAGTACATTGTCCCCTGGAGGAGTTGCTGCTTCTAATCAGTGGATAATTAGGATTATCTATTTAGGACAGCTCTCTCAAAACTCTATATACAGTTACACTCTGGGATGGAAGGTACTACAGACAACTTACCCTTCCCTTCTTGGGACAGTTTTAGATGTCCCCATGGTGCCTGTTTCTCCCAGTCCTAGGCAAGAGAAAATGCACTTGGGGCATTGGACTTAGTTCATTTATACAGTAAGCTGGCATGATGTTTTTGTTTCTCTCAGATTTTCCTTCCCGCTGTGGCTAAGTTGGGAGCAGGGTGAGCAATATTTACGGTGTACATTTGAGACTCTGTTAGTTCTTTTTGAGAAAATCCCTTGTTTTTAGCTGCATTTGTCACATAAATCTTTAAAAATAAATTTCAGTTTCACGTATGCACACTTGACCAAATTTAAGAGCTAAGCTGGAATGTGTGCAAACAAATAGAGCCATTGTACTGTGGCGTATCTGCTGGGGAGCCTGAAGGCATTAAAGTTGACAGCCATGGCTGCACAGGGTTTCCATTAACACTGCAAAAAAATATTCATAAATTAAATTAAAACATCACCAAAATCTTTTTTATATGACTTTTAGAAATCAGTTTGTGTTGAGAAAATGTTAACAGCACCTTTAATCATGGCAGTCAACTGATCTTATCCAGTACTTTACATACGAGGTATGGGACATTTGAACAATATTATTTATGAAAACTACAGATCTTCATTCACAAAACAAGTACTTGCAGTGTAATTTCTGCATTTTTAAAATATGGAATATGTATGTTTAAAAATATACCTTTAACAAATATATAATACGTATGTAAAATGAGAAATTATTTTCACTCTCTTCGCAGAAGCTTTTGACAATCAACCCGATGAAGTCCACCTTGTTACCTATTGTGTGTCAGGTACAACAAATATTTAACATTTAATTATACATATGTTTGTTTTTTTAATTTTTTTAATTAATTTTTTATATACCGCTGATATATTACACAGCGCTTTACAGAGATTCACCATTCACTTCAGTCCCTGCCCTGTGGAGCATACAATCTAGTTTCCCTATTCAGTCACACACACATAAACAGACCCAGATGTATGTTTTGAATTTATACATTTTTAATATATTTAACTGAATAGAGGCAGCAAAAATCTATACATGGCAAGAGCAGTTACTGTAAGTTTACATAAATACAAGAAACATCAAGTCAAATGATTTTTCCAGTATTTTTCAATGTACCAGTAACTAAGATCATAGTAGACCATCTTACAGTTTCATTCATGAACTTTAATGTCAGCTTCCATCTCAGACAACTATTTACTTTCTATTAGGCTGGAGTCACACTAGCTGATTTTCAGCTGAGCAGGAAAAACAGTATCCATTGTTTCCTGTGGGATAATCCACACAGGCTGTTGTGTTTTACACGATAGTCAATAATGAGCCTAATTAAAAAAACTCAGCTGAATCTGCTAGTGTGACCCCAGCCTTAGGCTTCTCTCCTCTTATGGTTTACCTACTCAGGATTCTTTATCACTGTTCAAATTCACAGCTTTTTTTTTAGTCATTAATCTAATACTGCAGGCTTTTCAAGGCTTCAGAATCTTTTACTGTAATATATAAATATCTTTTAGGTTTCATTCTGAGAAGATCATATAATTTAATGCTTACTGTCTTACTTAGAGTGCAATTCTTAGGGTGTGAAAAGTATAGAGTTCCCCTATACACTTACCTGAAGCACCGCCACAAGCCATTTCCAGTTCTGCCAGCACTTGAGAGAATGCCTGCCTGCAGACAAAGCATGAAGTGGTTGCCATGTGCAGTGGTGAGGGTCACTGACCCTAGCAACCACTAGATAATTTTAATTTAAACCAGAGCAAAAATGTAAAGAAGATAAAACCTTCTGTACAAACTTTTACATCATTCTAAAACGGCAAAAAATAGAAAATGAAGAGCAGTTGCAGAATACTGCTATCTATAGCAAGCTAAAAAATAATTCCAGCGCAAATAAAACTTTTACTTAAGAACTCTGCCATATTTTGTATGTATAATTTTATTTATAAAGCACCACAAGGTTACGCAGCGCTGTACAATCCAACAATACAGTTATAATACAGACAAGGGAAAGTGCGAAACAAAGAACAAGGGAAGTAAATTACAAGCATATAATGAAGAAAATACATAACTCTAAGGGGATTATTCACTAAAGTCCGAATTGTTGCGTATAGGTGCAAATTCGCCAGATAAAGACAGTCGCAATAGGCTGCTACTGTCGCAGTCACATCAATATAATGAGAATATTGTCACAGTCATGACTTTATTATGGGAAAATTGTCACAATCTTAACATTAAAAAATTGTTGTGACTTTACAATGGAAAAATTGTTGCGGATTTGCTATGGGAATCCGTTGTTTCCGAATTTGACAGTTGAATTTGCACCTTAGTGAATAACCCCCTAAATTCCAGGCCATGATTGAAACGAGAGGATGGAGGTCTCTGCCCCATAGAGCTTACAGTCTAAATAGGAGGAAGACTTACATAAACAGACAGGAGTGCAACAAGTACAGTAGCATAAAGTGAATTTTCTTTTTTCTTGTTTTGCACAACAGATCTAAATGATAAGCAAGAAAAAGGTATCCACCTTCCAATAATTTATGGTATTGGTGAGTATAAAACTGAAATTATTTTTACAACTTTAAATTGAAAGAAATGTATTTGTAAGTGTAACTCCAGACATGGTAGCACATATTATGTGTACCATGGGAGGTCTGTGTCTCAACAAGTGCAAATGTAACAAATCAATTGCATTGATGATGATTTAGCAGGAACAAACATTTCTTACTAATTTTGCACTGAAAGTAATCCCCCTTACCCCAAAACAAAAACTAGATGTCCAACTCTATCTTTATGCTTCTGTATAGTTTCACTCCACTGAGCCTGCATAATTGTTTTAGTAATAATAAAGCATCTCATGACATCATCTAGATTATACCATTTTGTGGCCTGCATGTCATAATCCTTGAAGTTTATCAATGTGCTTGTTCTTCTCTTTAGCGATTGCCATTACTTATCTGTTATATTTAAGGCCTCTGCACAGACACCTTTTATTTTTATAATATGATGTAAAAAAAAAAAAAAGAATCACCACTGTCTATGTTCACAGTGATAAAACAAATGCTTGTTTTTAAGGAAGTGGATTACCCTACCCATCCAATCACTTCTGAAGGATTGGACTCCAATTAATAAGTGGCACACAATGGTGATAGACAGTGTTAGTAAGTATGTGTCACTTGATCAGTATCATATACTCCAGCTCTTGAATTATTCAAAGTAGAACAAGGAACATTAATCAACAAGATGTTGAGACAGAAACATTTGTTATCTCGGGCTTCTAGACCACCAAACACCAATACAGATATCCAAACTACTGCATTCAATACCCGATACAGATATCCCAAACTACTGCGTTCAATACCCGCTACACATATCCCAAGCTACTGCGTTCAATACCCGCTACAC
>WMED01017769.1:0-12902 GCA_019650415.1 Pipa parva | reverse complement strand
CTGCCATCAACCCCCCAATTCACCACTAGAGCCCTGCCATCAACCCCCCAATTCACCACTCTGATGTGGCGAAGTCAAACGGTTGAATTCGGAGCTGTGCACCTTGTGGAATTCGTTCCTTTAACAGACTCCTTTGCTTGCTGGATAGCCACATTACCTATGTGAAGTTGGAGAAGTCATGAAAGCAAGTTCAGACTTTTATGTGACTGATCAGCCTTTAATAAATAACCCCTAATAACGACAACGTACAATAGCCGTGGACTTACAGAGCTTTGCATCATTTTGTGCGCATGTGCACAGATGATTTGTCTATTCATCAAGCATTGAAGTCTGACACAATCGCAAATTCAACAAGGCAAATTAGCAGTTTGATGGTAGGGCTCCAACTGTCTGACTGACTATGCCACACTGCACAAGAGATGGTTACTGATGCTGTCACATCTTCACGATGGAAATCCTCTGTTAAGTGAGTAAAGGGTAGATCATTCATAAAATGCTTCCCAAAGTGATTAGAATTCTTTTGTACATTCAAATTGTCACTTTGATGAATAAGCCCCTGAATCTGTGCATTCAAACTGTACCTGTATAAATACATTTTACAAAGTATGACATTTGTAAGGGCGAAAGTTATTAAACTCGGAAAGACCGTTCTGGGTCTTTCCGAGTTTACCAAGAGAAATCTCGCATTGTTCTCGTGAGATTTCTTGAGATTGAGGGGGTTATTCACTTTGAGGAGACTCTTATGCTCTCGCCGGGAGGGGAATCCCTTTAATGCGCATGCTGATGTCCGCGTTCAGGACATCAGCATGCGCATGTCACTTGTTCCGAAGTGAGGCGAACACTACGCGCCTCACTTCAGAGGTTCCTGAATTCCCCCCCCAGAGCGGTCTTTCCGAGTTTAATAACTTTCTGCCAAATTTGCATTAAAATGAAGCTTTTATGAATATGTATTATGTAAAGCTCCATAGAAAAACATGTAGTAAGCAAATCTAGCCCACGCTTATCCAAAGAGGATTTTTTAACATTTTTGTTAGTGTTACAAATATTTTCTTTTTTTCACCTTTGTTTACCAGTTGTCTTGGTAACTACGATATGTTTACATGAAATGTACGTGTCACAATTCTCACGCATACCATATTATTCCGATTCGATTGTGTTTGTGTTGTGAAAGAATGAGTATTTAATCAAGATAGAGTTTCATACATCTCAAAATGCCACTACCATTCATAGAAGCTTAACCTGTTTTGTAGTCTACTGTTTGTCTCAACAGATTATTTCAATGAACTGCTGAATTCAGAAACCTTTCAATACACCGATAGATTATGATAGGTTTATTTTACTTTCTCAGTAATTACCATGGGTTTTTATAATAGCATACTGCTGAAAGAGTCTCAGATTTAAAATAAAGGTGACTATGCAAAAACTACTGGTCCCAAAAGTCTAGAGCAGATGAAAAAAGAACAGAAGATGTGAAAGTCCAATAGAATGACATGTTTTCCAGTTACTTAGGGCTACTATCCTGATACATGCAGAGCAGAATCATAAGGGATTGTAAGCAAAAATTAATGCGTTTTATTTTTTCAGTGAAAGAATTACAGCAGAAATGGAATGATTTTGGTTTAAAGGACATTGTTTGAAATGAAATATAGACTCACTGCTGCATGGATTAATAGGAAGGCATAGACACCTCTTCTTCCTTCTTGCAAACAGAGCTGGTTTAAGAAAACTGGAGATCACATGCATACACTTGCACATACGTACAGTATGTATAATGGCAAGAGGGCATCACTGAATGTAGAAGAAACCAGGATTATCACTGAAAAGTGCAGATTAATAGTAAGGGGGTAATTCAGGAAAGTGTGAACTCACCTTGCGATGCTTCGCATCAGCTTGCCGAGACTGGTACGCGCTTCCTGGTCTCCTGCACTCAGAGATCAGCGAACGCTTTAAAAGTACTTCGGCTCACCCTGCGACCACTTGAGTCGCCGAGGCGAAGTACCTTTAAAGCGTTCGCTGATCTCCAAGTGCAGGAGACCAGGGAGCGCGTAAAAGGCTCGGCGAGCTGATGTGAAGCATCGCAAGGTGAGTTCACACTTTCCTGAATTACCCCATAAATGTAATTTTGTTTGACAGATGCCTTTGCCATGGGCATGGGATGATTGGGTGAGTGGAATTGTAAAAGTCCAAGAGGGGAATGATAAGTGCATTTCAGGCGCATCTTGCAGAAGAAATGTTGGTGAAGGTAGTTAGGTCTGAATGTAAATGGTGAAGGGCAGAGCCATGTCAGTCTCATAATCAGTTGAATAACAAAATCAGAGCAAAGACCTAAGGCTATTTACTAAGGTGCGAATTCGACTGTTGAATTCTCAAACAGCAGATTCCCATAGCAAATCCGCGACCGCAACAATTTCCCCATTGTAAAAAGTCACGATTGCAACAAATTTTAAAGTTATGACTGACAACTTTCCGTAGTAAAGTCACGACTGCGACATTATTCTCATTATAAAGATGCGACTGTGACAGTAACAGTCTATTGCGTCTGTGTTTTGCTGGTGAATTCACACCTATACGCAAAAATTCGGACTTTAGTGAATAACCCCTAACAGGAGCAAATAGAGTATTGTGAAGTGTATTAAATTCTGGTAAAGGTGCCATTAGATAGAGAGGCAGGGGCATAACTAAATGCCTCGGGCCATAGTACAGGATCAGTATTGGGTCTCCTCCTTTGGACCCAGTGCACCCTCCCTGCAGTACTGCCCAGGGCCAGCATGGGACAGGAGCAAATTGCCCAGGGATCCTGACTACAAGGGGTCCCCCAGCAGCAATCGAGCACCTATGCACTACTGTATACTTACCTGCACTTATAACTGTGATCTGAATTCGGAGATAGTTCTTATAATAATCAGCGCAGGAGAGTCACTAGGTAAGTATGCAGCAGTGCTCCTCTGCTCCATCGCTGCTGGGGGCCCCCTTTAAGTCAAGGGATACTGGGGGGGAGGCTTGCTTCCATTACCCCCTCGGAACAAAATACTAACACAAGGGTCTGAGGGGGAATTCATGAAGTGCCGAAGTGAAGCGCGTAGTGTTCGCCTCACTTCGGAACAACTTACATGCGCATGCTGATGTCCTGCACGCGGACACCAGCACGCGCATTAAAGGGATTCCCCTCCCGGTGAGAGCACTCGAGTCTCCTCGCCGGGAGGGGAATCCCTTTAATGCGCATGCTGATGTCCGCGTGCAGGACATCAGCATGCGCATTTCAGTTTTTCCGAAGTGAGTCGAACACTACGCGCCTCACTTCGGAGCTTCATGAATTCCCCCCTGAATGTTAATGGTAACAGAGCCATTTTCCATGAACACTGAGTATAGAATCAGGGTAAAGACTGAGAAGAGAAATAAATTATTATTTTTAATTCAGTTATTTGTACCAGGAAATAACGGGATTATAAAATGTCTTAGCAAGAAAGTTCAGATCCAGTTATAACGGTAACAGCACACTGCTGTATATTCCGTAATACCAAATTAATGCTTCAATGTGGATTCAGCACAGTAAATTGCACAACATTTTGAGGAATTCACCTCAGATGCACTGAGGAAAGTGAAACCATGTGATATTTACTTGGGTGTGAGTAAATGGGATGTGTAGGAGGCATACAGATATCTGCTTGCACCCTACCGATAACAGAAGAGGAAGCTGTTGGGCAGAAGGATGTCTAATCTAGAGCACTGAGGATATTCTGAAATACACTGAAAATAACAACGTAATTCATCAACAATGTCTAGTAACCCAAAGCAACCAATCAGCTGTTAGTATTCATTGTTATCAGGGAACTTGAATTGTAAAAGCCAACTTCTGATTGGTTGCTTTGGGTTACAAGACCTTTGTAAAGTTTACCCCTGTTAATGAATTTACCTGAGACTCTTGTCTAACTAGAAAGTTAAATGGCCAGCCTCAGACTAGTTAAAAAATAAGTATTTAATTATGAGTGACCAGGAACAAATGAACAGAAAAATGAAATTAAAAATGCTAATATCCTTAAAGAGTCCATTATCCTGACCTTAATCCTGGAGTGTTATGAATGCCTATTTAAAGACCAGTAACACCAGGGAAAGATGACTGATATATATGGGTTGGCATGGCAGGGTTTTGTACCCAGCACTTGTAAAAATGACATCTTTGAAGTTAAATTCCTGATTTTTATTGGTTTATGTTCTTTTCTTTTTCTTTTTTTTTTTCAGCCAAATTGGTCTTTCTGGGGCATTTAATACATTTAATAAAACAATATGAGTAGGTTGGGGTTTGTTCATAGCTTGTAGTTTATGTTTGTTACAAACGCAACTGCAGACTCAAAATAATACAAATCAGGAATCCAACTTCATTTCAACAAGTACTATACCAATACTATCATTGTAAACAAAATAGATTTTTTCTTCTTCTGTAACTGGTCTTTTAAAAACTGCTTTCTATGGTTATCACTAGCCTATAATAACATACGGCCTTTGTCTTATCTGTTATTTTAAGTGCATTCCAGAGCAGCAGAAAAATTCACAAACTAAAATCCTTTAACAGCTGCAATGGCTGATCCCACACATCCGCTGAGTTCTGCCCAGTTTAACACCTACACCAGTTCACATTTTCTAACTATGCACCTACTATAATAAATATTCATCTGGCTGCCTTCCATGTTTTAATGCTTCAATGTTGTTTGTGTGTGAATAATAGTTATGAAACCAGTTATATTACAATTACCCATAGATGATAACAATGAATACATAACATGGTTGTTTTTCCATTTAGTAAAGTGTTTGACACATTTATATAAGAAGAAACAAGTTACTCATTGTTACATTGTGTTCCCAAGTGAGTATCTAAACCCATAAGATTTTGGGTGATACGTTTGGAGTTTCATAAACAAAGATTATCTAAGGTGAATTAGATCTAAAGGGGAAGTACAAAGTTCCTTTATTTCTCTATGGCAATTTTACATCATTTTTCTATAACAATTTGTATGTTCTGTTCAGATTATAAAAGTTGATAAAATAGTTCCAAAATGTCTGCAGTCCTGCGCAGTGCCACTTTGTGTATTTCTCAAAGGCTGCAAATAAAACTCCACCTCTTTAAATCATTCCTCCTTAAAAGAGATGCATCATCACAAAATCTTTTATTCTGATCTTTAAACTGCATTGGACTGTCTCTTGTTGCTAAAGATATGTAGATTTCATAAAGTGATCACTTGAAAACATTTGCTTTTCACTCATGCCCAATGGCAGATTAAACATATCAGGAATTTACAGGAAGAGAATGCTTGGTGCCTTAACTGGCCACACCCCTTTGTGCAAATAACCACAGACTTAACTATGTATTGAACTGAAGTGCATTATCTGTTTGACGCATACTTTTATGAAAAGTAAGATCATAAATGTTATTTGAATATTAAAAATACTTCTTAGAATGTTTCACCCTGAAACACTATGTGGGTTACTCACTAAAGTCCGAACTGTTGCGTATAGGTGCGAATTTGCCAGATAAAGACAGTCGCAATACGCTGCTACTGTCGCAGTTGCGTCTTTATAATGAGAATATTGTCACAGTCGCGACTTTACTGTGGAAAATTGTCTCAATCTTAACTTTAAAAAAATTGTCATAACTTTACAATGGGGAAATTGTTGCGGATTTGCTATGGGAATCCGCTGTTTGAGATTTTGACAGTTGAGTTAGTACCTTAGTGAATAACCTCCTTTGTCCCTGACTAGGAGTGAGGCCCCCTTTTGCCTTAACTGCTTATAGGCACAGACCTCTAAAAATAACATCAGGCACTGTGTATGCAGTGTGCTAGTGGGATCACCTGGTCGCACTGGAGGGGACCAAGATTTGAGTGAAGGGTTGGGAAATGGACATTCTGCCTTCTATACAAGATTAAATTAACAAACAAATGAGAATTATTTGTGAATGGATGCGCTATGTGTTAATAAGAAGTGATGAATCGGTGATAATAAAGTAAATAAAAATCAAATTTCAAAACTCAGTCCAAAAAATATGTGTCCAACTTGAAAACTTGTGTCCATAAATTCCACTTGTAAGACTGCAGCTCCTCTTCTAGGGTGCACGCTTATCACCCTTTAATCCACAAAGTGTAACAAATTGAAATCTATGAAGAAAGCGCAGATATATTGCACCATATAGTGCCTTATCCCAATATCATAAAATAAAAGTAATAAAGAACCAAACGATCTCCAAGAGTGCAAGAAGAAAGTGCTGAAAATAAACACAATGTGGAACACCCAAACTTAGTGTTATTCAGATCACTCAGGTATATCAAACTGCTCACCAGATGTACTAATGGTAAGTCGCATATAAATTAATCCAACTTCAAACTTTCCAAAAACGGTATCAACTCTCCAAAAATGACTGTAACCCTCCAGGGATATTAGTACCAGACAACAGAGCAAGAGGAGTAGGATTCAGTTCAATTTAGTATTTTTTATTTCTCAAAAACAGATAAAATTAGTTAAAAAAGAGAGAACCAAACGTGTTCTTATTTCTCCAATATAACAGACAATAAAAGACTCTAATTAACTCACTATGAGTTTCATCAGGGGGTATCGTGTCGATAATAGGTGTGTATAACACACTAATGGACAGATCAAAACATGAACAATAACCCCACAGATGTATGGTAATCGTGTCTCACTTTAAAAAGTGCTGTATTAAAATGCCATTATATTGGTAAATGCAAACAGGTACTATGAAAGCATACATATAAAAAATCATTGAATCAGATGATATATAAGGAATTAGTATGCAGTACCTGTTGCCCTACGCAGGAGAAATATATATATATATATATATATACATATTTTTCTCCTGATGAAGCCGCAAAATCCCGCGTAGGGCAGGCGAAACGCATTGAGGACTACGCATTAAAGAGCAAACAGGTACTGCATACTAATTCCTGATATATCATCTGATATGGTGCAATATATTTGCACTTTCTTCATAGATTTCAATTCTATACAAAATTGTCAAACTGGGGTTATTATTGCAGTTCAGCTCTATTAACTCATCACATATCCATAATAAAGTTTATAAATTATGGGCATATTCACTAAGAATCTATATTTTGAACAATAACTTTTTTTACTTGCATGTACATTTATCATTAAAAAGCTTTGCTGCTTTCAGCCTCTGAAAAACCCATAAAAAGTGGATAAAAGTCTTCATAGACTGAGCTTATCTTTCTATTAGTGCACCATACAACACAATTCTAATATCTCTCTAGCAAAATCTTCTGAGAAATATCCAATAAAGTCATTTTGGTTAATGGGCAAGAGAGGCAGACACTGAGTGGTTGCTCTGCACTGCTCTGACCACTCACAGCACTTCCTTGTCAATTTAAATAATGCAGTGACAGAATCTGTAACCTGAATTAATTACATGGACACGGCATGCAATATGGTTGTTTTTTTTTTCAATAACGATTTGGTTGATTGAACAAAACAAAAAAATACAGCCAAAAAAACTAAACTGTAAAACGTATTTAACTGTAAGTTCCTGGGAGCAGAGCTCTTATTCCTAAAGCCTAGTTGTTATATACAATGTATTCACTGATGCCCAATATTTTTTTCTGAATTTTGATGTAAAAAGGCCACAGTTTTGAGTAGAAGAGATTAGCTTTCTAGTGAGAGCAGGAGTCAACCCTGAAGTCAATCAACCCTTTCAGTAAGTATTTCCCACTTTCCCACCTAATAATCACTCCTAGCAGAGGAGGTTCTGGCCCTATTGGCACCCTGGGCCTCCCCCCCTGCCCTGCGACACCCCCCCCACCTCCTTGCCCCGCGCCCCCCACTCACCTCCAACAGCATTCCAGCGATGCACCTCCTCTGATGAGGTAAGTTGAATGCGACAGCGATCCTTAGATGTTTGGGTCTTACCGGCAGCTGCCGAATACAGCCAACAAGACCCAAAGCAGCCAAGGAGCGCCGTCGCATTCAACTTACTTTATTAGAGGAGGTGCATCGCTGGAATGCTGTTGAAGGTGAGTGGGCGGCACGGAGCAGGGGGTATTGTGGGGCAGGGAGGGGGCGCGGGGGGGAGGTCAAGTTTACCGATGGTAGAACCGGCCCTGATTCCTAGCAAAATTTAGTTCCCCTTTAAAGGAGGGTTATTGTTAGAAACAATACTTACCGGATGGTTTTAGCAGCAATAAACTAATAGGGTATATTTACTAAGACCTACACGACCATATCGATTGATTTCAGCCCCTTTTGCTGTCAACTTTTATTCCCCTGTACTTTTCAATTCCCCAGATTTACATAGGATCGACAAAAAGGTTTCCCCATTGAAATAAGTCAGGGGCACACTTTGCAATGCTTTTCTATGGTTCCTTCCAATACAGATCGATATTGATGTCTCTTTTCGATGGGGAAATATTTTGGACTTTGGCTAAATGACAGGACAACTCCATAAAGAATGGAGAATGAGGGTGGAGAGTTCTTTTGGGAGATAAAATGGATTTTGAAGAGCTTAGTAAAAAGGAGAAAACAGCATATCGTTAAATACAGGCTGTTTCTCCTGCATTTACTAGATGAAACTCCTGTTCGACTTTAGTAAATGTGGCCCATATTCGTGTTCCGCTGCTCAATAAGTTTTCATCTCACAATCCACAGCCCAGGATCATGAGATGAAACCTGCCAGCTGCAGCTCTCTTCTGCCCCTGTATGTGATGTGTATCGTCACATACAGGGGGCTGGAAGCTAGAGGCAGCCGGCAGTTTTCATCTCATGATCCTGGGGTGTGGATCATTAGATGAAAGCTGATTGAGCAGCGATACACTTAGTGAAATTTAATAAACTCAAAAAGACCCGATTTTGTCTTTTCGAGTTTATTCCCCGCGAGATCTCATCTGTTTCTCACGGTAAATACCAATAGATTTTTTTTTCTCGATCGATATTACCGATAGAGACTTTTCGATCGAGTTTTTCAATCGGATTTTTCGATGGAAAGGTAGGCATATTACTAATGTAAAGTATGGCTGCCTTTACATCGAAACATCCAGTCAACTGAAAAACGCGATAGAAACCTTCAATTGGTAAATATCGATTGAAGAAAAAAAAAAATCGATAAATATTTACTGAAATAGCCGAGATCTCACGCTAATAAATTCAAAAAGATGAAAGGATAATTCACAATAGTGTGAAGTGAGGTGCGTAGTCTTCTCCTCACTTCGCACAGACTGATCTGCGCTCGCTGATGACCTGCACGCGGACATCAGTGAGTGCTTTAAAGGGATTCCAGTCTTGGGGAGACCAAAAGAGTCGCCTCGCTGAGACTGGAATCCCTTTAAAGCGCTCGCTGATGTCCGTGTGCATGTCATCAGCGAGCGCAGATCAGTTAGTCCGAAGTGAGTCGAACACTCCGCACATCACTTCGCACTATCGTGAATTACCCCCGAAATGAGGTCTTTTTAAGGTTATTAAATTTCACCCATAATATGAGAACGTCTGCTAAAAACATCAGGTAAGTTATGTTTGTCTACCAATAGTTCTCCTTTCAGAGAATCTACTTTTTACTGATCGGGATTTCTTTCTTTCCCATTAAATTTTGACCTCCCTTTACTGAACTGTCAGTAAATTTACAGACGGTTGCAACCCTGATACCATTCCTTGTTCACAACAATAATAAATAATATATCATGCAGTCCTAATTGAACATGTACTACTAATTTACTCTCTTTATATTCTGCCATTTCAGCTCTTCAGGAAACTTCAACACTGATCGCTTTGTTTAAATTTTACTTTGCTTAGCACAGCTCAGATAACAAACTCTCTAACCTCAAACTCCCTAACCTCAAACTCCCTGACCCCCAACTAACTGAACTTTCTTGACTACAGAGTAAACACTGGGCCCTTAGTCAAGCAAAGTGGTTGTTTTGCTATCTCAGTCCTTTGTGTAAGATCTAAGATACGTGTTAAGCACAAGGCCCGTGGAGACCTAAAGTGAAAAAATAAAAAACAACAGTTAAAATACTTATCTTATACAGAGCCGGCTCCTGACGCTTCCTGCACAACGCGCTGGCTGACACAAAAGTCAGCGCTCAGCTCCTTCTTCTCCTTCCCCGGCCTCATACATCATCACGCTCAATGTGGGGAGTGTTCTCATTGGCCCCCGCAATGAACGTGATGATGTTTAAGCCCTGAAACACCCAAGGTGCTGTGAAGAAGCATCAGGGACGAGCATCGGGAGCCGGCTAATTACAGCACAGCTCATGCTGTGATTGTAATCAACCGGTTCTGTATAAGGTAAGTATTTTAACTGTTGTTTTTTTTATTTTTTTTCACTTTAGTTCTCCTTTAAAGCAATTTATCCAGATTTTTATACTTGTTATTTACTGTAAAAAGCTGAGCATTTATCCTATGTCATGTTATGACTGTATTGTTGAATTATTCAGCACTGTGTAACCAAGCAAAATTTAATACAAATATATATACAGTATACTGTACATAGAAAATGTATAAACTTGTTTCAAAGCATTACTGTCTTTATATAGTTGTGCTTTGTCATTTTACTGTTCCTTAAGACAAATGATTATTTTTAAATTATATTTATCTTAAATTTTACTGGAGGGGATGTAGGGCACCATATCTGTAGGGTATGGTTTTGTTTGTTTTCAGGGGCGGTTCTACACCCGTTTTGCTGAGGGGTCCTGGCTAGGGCCAAAGGTTTTGTCAAGGAGGTACATTCAACCTGGGGAAAAAGACAGATTCCAAATGTTATTTGATTCATTTTTATTTTTCGGGCTTTTCTTCTATTACCATTAACTGTCCGCTGTTTACAGTGGTGCAACACATTAAAGGATCCTATTACAATGTTGTGCCTTGCGTATTGGTTCCACCTTTTGCATGGGCGCAATATCAAAATATGACTAATAATAATAATAACAACTGTATAATCTTTGTTCAGAGGGGGGCCACAGGCAGGTCCAGACTCTGTGTTACGGGGTACTTCTCTCCAGCTGATAAGTATGAATTTTCATGCCATGGGGGTTATTCACTAAAGTCCAAATTGTTGCATATGGGGGTGAATTCGCCAGCTAAAGACAGTCACAATAGACTGCTACTGTCGCAGTTGCATCTTTATAATGAGAATATTGTCGCAGTCCTGACTTCACTATGGAAAATTGTCACAGTCGCAACTTTACTATGGAAGAATTCTCACGGTCGCAGATTTACTATGAGAATCCGCTGTTTGAGAATTCGACAGCTGAATTTGCACCTTAGTGAATAACCCCCTGTATGTCCAGGCCCGAGAATTCAGAAATAAAACTGTTGGAAAGATATGTTATGTGGCCCAGTCATTTGGGAACAGGAAAGGACTTTCTCCAAACTGTAGCCACAAACTTGGAACTATACAAATGTCTAAAATGTCTATGAAATGCAGCCAGCTTCACCCCACCTGCCAATTTTTCTTGCTCTGCCACCAAACAAAATTTCCTTACCAACACACAGCACGAGTAGTCTGAGGAAGACAAATGTCCACCATTGTGGGTTCTGTGGGGGGTTCACCCTATGCCACTGGCAGGCATGCGTTTCCCTGAAACCGCTCTCTTCTGTCCAAATGATGTCTCTGCAACAATGGTGCCCCACAGATATGTTGCCCTACATCCCCTCCAGTAAAATTGCCAAGTCCACTTAAAAGAAGACAGTAGCTAAGCATGGGGATCCCCCACTGAGTTGTTATGGTAAGCAACTTGGTTGTGTTTATATTGTGAAGCCACAAACTCTTGCCAATCCCATTAAAATGTGGATAGTAACTTTCCTGTGGATTTAAAGACACAATTATCATTTAAACTGGAAGCTATTTCAGACAGAGATCCGTGAGTTCATCCTCACCTAGACCCAGTAGTGTGCGCAGGTCCCTTTATATAGGGGTGCCTGCGCGGCGACATCACGTCATGTGTCACCACATAACACACATATGCAATGATGTCGCGACCAAAGCGCATTAGAGTGTGCCTAGACACACCAGGCACACCCCGTGCGCACGCCTATGCTTAGATCCCTTTTAAACTGAATATATAAAACCATGATGCTCATAGAGATGAGTTGATTTTGAGAAATATATTTTCAGCTTTTGCTTTGTTGAATCCAGTAGAGATTTTTTTTCACCGTGACTGCATTTTATTTCATTTTGTTCCATTCCAAATAACATTTGCTTTAGTCATTGTCTTCCTTATTGTGGTGAGTAAGGGTTAAGTGAACATATTTGGTATTCTGTGTGTAGCATGTTCTCTGTAAAAAGAAAAAAACAGACAGAACTGGATAATCAACTGCTCAGCAAAAAAAAAGTTAGTTTCTATTCCTGGACTGAATTATGTCATCAGCATTTACAAAACTGCTTGCGCAATGACTTATAATAAGGTGTGTTTGAACACCTGCAAGGAGATAAAAACCAATAGGGCTTTCCTGTATTATTACACCCACATGACGTAGTGAGATTCTACAGCCGGAAGCAATGTTTTTATACTGCGAATCATTGTACCAGATTACCCAAACCACTAATCAAAATCGATTCTTCTTTTATTTTCATTCCTCTCTGAATCCTTAGGATTTTTGTATTTACCTCTTTATAAATCCCTACTTTACACTACCCTAAAAAATATGCCATGATGGTGCAGTTTGAAACTCCAGGAGATCCCACTGAATCTCATATGTTAGACAAAATTATAAAGAAAATCAGAATCTTCCAACCTTCCCACAGTTAGTAAAGAGGAATGAAATTCTCTGCATCTTAATTCTCTTTGGATTTATTTGCCTTTATTTCTGTATCATCTGTTTATTTCCTATAAGATACTTCGAGGGGGTTATTCACCAAGGTGCAAATTCGATTGTCGAATTCTCAAACA